>JAJHUR010085624.1:0-46641 GCA_027495735.1 Lutjanus campechanus
GTCCTGTCAAGACTGGTGTGTCAACAAATACATGTAAACAGAGAAGCTGCTGCTCAACTGAAGTTCAGTGACTCATGTTATATAAGTGACTCATGTTATATAAGAGTTCATATATTTCATTCACATGAAATAGGAAAGTTTAAAAAAAAAACTTAACTCCATGTAGATCATGAACACTTGAATATACAATGAACTAATTGAAACTGGTTGAGAAATGTAAACATTATCCAGAAAAAAAAAAAACACAGCTCCCCTATTTACATGTTTTTGTTGACAGACCAGTCATGATGGGACCAATATGGCAGCAAGACTGCAGCATGTAGTCTGTATGTCTGTGGTATTTACATTGTCATAGTTTAAAGTGTAGGGTTACTGAACAATCTGCTGTATTTGACGAGTTGGGAGTGAGAACTTGATAGTTTTATAACAGCACTGAATCTACAACTACTGTGGGAGGGGTCACAGGTTGTGATGAATTGAGAGCAGAGAATTAGCACCCAACTCTGCAGCTGTTTCACCTTCTTTTAGCTGATTGTTTTTGTTTTAAAGCCAACTCCATTCAAAAATGTTTCACTCATTGTTGCTTTCCATGGATGTTTGACCTTCATTCGGCAGAATGATGTATGTTTGACACCAGGAGACTGTTTTCACACTCATCTGCTGAAGAGGGAAAGCTGCTCTTTACTCATCTTACATCTGAATTTAAGACATAGATATACAAGCCCACTCACAGGATAGTTTGGAAGCCAGTCAGAAGCTAATTGTGATAGCTTGACACTGATGTTTTCGTACTCTGAAAAGTGAAGTAAGAGACATTTTGTGTCAGACAGTAAAACTTTTGAAATGAACAATAAATGGATTCATAAGTTGTGTGGGCACAAATTATTATTCAAAGCAGAATACTTACATGTCTTAAAACATAATCTTTAAGGCGCATTTACTGTTTGGTTCAATCTCTGTGTTCTCGGTCTTGTTTTCAGCAGCACAGAAAAAGCTTTGTCTATCTGATAGACAAAGTTAGCAGATAGCTGGTAAAGATAATGGAGCATTTAGCTAGCTGCTAAATAGCCAGAAGTATCCCTCGGGAGTTGGTGGAGACCAAAACAGAGCTACAAGACAGAGATATTTTTCTTGTGTGTTGGTCAACTAAAGGGTTAAAAGAAGAGCAAATATTGGACTGAAAAAAGAAACATCATTGCAAGGGGATGACAAAGTTGCTGCTTGTCTGAGGCAAATGTTAACTAACACCATAGTGCCACAACAACTTTTTAAGGTTGTCAAGGCTTGGCGTCTGTCAGTTAGTTTTGCAGTTCTTCTGCTTTCAACTAGCCAAAACTCTAAATATAACTTGTGAAATACATCAAACTCATTAACTCAAGCATGGGACCTTTGTTTTGTTTGCAAATTTTGTCGATGCAGGTACATCGATTTGAGGAGACATGCACCTGCTACAACTAAATAATTAGATGTCTTTCCACATTACTGTCAAGTGAATTTGTTGCAAACTTTTGAAATATTGAAAAGAAAGAAAAGAGTCAACGTGTTTGGAGCAAATTAGGCATCAACCTCCGGGGCTGAAAAGTAAAGGCAACACGGAGGTCTGCAGTTCCTCGAATGGCCACTGGCAAGTCAGTCCCCAGAGACTCCCATATCAAAAACCATGTATGAAAGTGTGAAATAATTCACTGCACTTATACTTTTACTGATACTTTAGTGCAGTTTGCTATAAATACTTTGCCTGGCTTTTCTACTTCTACTTAAAGGGATATTTCAGATGATTTGATGGAGGGTTGTATGAGAAGGGGGGAAAATATACTTAAAGTGATGGTGATTTTTTTTTAAAAATTTGACTTTTTTTTTGGCTTAAATGTGGCTTAAATACATTTTGTTGATGACCTTGTCCACAGCAGTACATTGCTTTGCATCCTACACTGATATGCCTCTCTGGTTCTCAAACTGGGGACATGTCAACCACCATCAACTGTTAGTATCATATTCACTATGGATGAGTACCTCATACAACTCCAACACAAACAATCCGAACTATCCCTTCAAGTCTAATTTCTAGTATTTTTCCAAACTTATACTGTAATGTTAGCATGTCTGTCTACTGCTTCTATTTTTTGCTGGGGACCCCCTGGGAACCCCTGAGGGACTCCTGATGGTCCCCACACCTTATGTTGGGAACCCTCCATCCAAATATGTGCACTTTGTATCTTCCCATCCTGGAAGTGGCCATGTGCTTCCGGGGTGGCTCAACCACACCACAACATTTAGGCTGCCTCTTGTCATCACTTTTTTTTAAACACACTTCAATTGGTGTGAAACTTTTTTTTCTCCAACCTCTTCTTCTTCTTCTTCTCTTAAAAAAAAACGTCTCTCCAAACTGTCAGCTACCCGCCACCCGAGATGCCATATTTAGGATACAAATGTGAAGAGATGACAGCGTTGTAAAATGGTGCCCGTGCTGAGATTATAATTAACATTTCCAACCTACATCACTCTCCCTCCCACTTCTTCTTCTTCTTCTTGTTCTTCTTCTTCTCCTTCTCCTTCTCCCCTATTCACCCACTCCTCCTCCTTCTCTTGTACAATAAACGGGGGAAAAACGCAAGAAGAAGAAGAAAAGGAGAGAAGGGAAAAAAGAAAGAAAGGGGAGATGGAGGAGGACAAGGAGGAGGAGGAGGAGGAGAGAGTGAGAGGAGAGAGAGAAGAGAGGGTGACCAAACGGAGGGAGGGAGGGAGGGGGAAACGGCGTATGCTTGTATACAACCCTGATTTCCATTTTTTTCCCAACTCGTAATGTATTTAATTCAAGTGAAACGTAATCATGACGTGTCGTGTCATTAATCTCCTCGCCGCCTCTCCCGTAAGTACACTGAGTCTTTACTTTCAACATATATCCTATATCTTCATTTATCTAGTTAAATTTTTTATCCACCACTCTGTTTACATGGACACTTTTATGCATGGTGGCGTGAAACACCGGTGATGAAACATTTCCAACATTGTTGAATTTATTGCGACTGTTGTTGCCCCTTTTTTCCAACGAGCAACACACGGGATAATGGCCAATATAGTTGTTGTTGTGTTTTAATTTCACTCCGCTTCTAACGTGTATGTGTGTGAGAGTGTGTGTGTGTGCGTTGGGAGCATGAAGCATGTATGTATGTATGTAACTGCGCGCTCCGGACCACTTTACGTGTGTGTCATGTATGTAAGCTGGTGTATGTGCGCGCATGGCCGACGCATGTAGCCTCCTATAGCCCGTGACATGACAAAAAACGGTGAAATGCACTGTTTGACCGCATAATTCAGCAAATAGTCGGTGTAACATGTGAAACAAGTCGATTTACGGAATTAAACGCCACTTTAAAACGGTTGCAAGTGCACGAAAAGTCACTCTGAGTGGTTAAAGATGCATTTTTTTTTAAAAATAGCGTAACTTTAACTTTAAGTTCTGTTAGGTAGTAGTTATTTCTATCCGCGCGTAGACACTAGTTTAGAATTTATGAAGCGTTATGACCTCTTCTTCTTTATCTCCTTTTTTAACCTCTCTGGAAAAACGACCAAAAAAGTAGCTTTTACGAAAAGGGGCACAAGTTCTCGGTGCGTAACCGGAGGATTTTCGATAAGCCGCAGACATATTGTCCAGGCGTAAAAGTGGATTTTTGCGTGTTAGCAAGTTGATTTACAAAGCGTAATTTGTGCGTAGATGCGATTAGCTTGACTAATTCTTTTGTTGGACACACATTAGGCATTGTGTAGTGCATTGTTTTCGAGATAAGCGCCGTCACTTTCATGTGGGATGTGCGCAGAAAACGCATCCACAGGCTTGTAATAGTGTTTTAAAACGTTATACTCACTCCACCTTTTACTACAATGTTTACTACAACCCGTTTAGTTGTCCTAACATCACCTCCACTGTCTACAAGCTCAGAAAGTAGCATAGCAAGTGTGGCATGCAGCGTTGTGAGCCGTGTGTGTGCAAAACGTGAAGAGAAGTTACCGGTTTTTCAGCCCCTGCTTTTTAAAAAATGTGCGTTTTTTTTGGACACGATGTCGCTTTTTTGGGACTGATGTCGGTTTGGGAGATTGGCAGAGGATTCAAGATGAAATCCATGATGGCACTTTTTTTTTCCTCCTCCCGTCCTCTCCCTCTGCTCTGCTCGCTCACTCGTCTTTTCCCCTCCCTTAATCTTTTGTATAGAAAATTTAAGAACAAAATGGAGCAGGGGAGAGAGCGATAGATAGGCTGACATGACACACACACGCCAACCAACCCCCCCGACTTTCCAAAAAACTACGTCCCCACTGCTTATGATTTTTAATCGCTTTTCTTTTTTTGGGGAAGCGGGATTGTGCGCGGACACCATCTGCGGGTTAGGGTTAATCTCATTTTAGCGGGGGTGTTTATTAGTGCATTGTTTGTTGATGGTTATTTATTTCATTAATGTGCCTCTAATTGAGATGGCCGCGAGAGAGAAGAGGGGAAAGAGCGACTGAAAATGGTTGCACGTTATTGACGCACATCACAGGGGCGAGGAGGAAATTCCTCATGAGATAAGGCGCAGACGTGTCATCTGGGTTGACCAAAGACACTCCTGTCGCCTTTTCTATATCCAGTGGAATATGTTTAGGGATCCTGAAATGCCCTATTTTTATATCCACCACTCAAAATGTCACACTTTTCAGAGCGTGTGCACAGTGGAAGTAGGTTGACATTGCTGGCTTGTCCTATAAACAGGGAACTCTGTTTACTTCATCTTTTTATTTGGACATTTTATTAAATGATTTTACACATATTCTGTAACTTGAATAACCCTAAACTATACTTTATCTTCAGATATTTGCTATTAATTGAGAACGGACACGATATAGAAAGAAATGAGGAGTAAATTCTTGTTGAAATGACTGTTTTGCTTTTGATTTTTGCCCTCTAGAGTGACTTTTTGCCACCGAAAACTACCCAGTGAACACTAACTGGGTTGATTTCTAGTTAAAAACTGGTTGATATTCAGTTTGAACATCTGAGATCACTATTCATTCAGCTAAAATGTGGTTACAACATCAACATGTCACAAACACAAATTTGTTTCATCATTTTGATGAGTTAAATTGCGCCAAACTACATATTATCTTAACAAATTCCCTATGAGTTGAAAGCAGATATGTTATATAAAAGAAATAAATGGTAAATCTTTGTTAAAACTGGAATTTTTCCTTTGATTTTTGCCCTCTAGAGTGACTTTTGTCAATGTTGTTATCTAGTGGAAAGCTTGTTATTCAGTCAGAACATCTAAGACGTCTTTTCGCCCCCTTTTCATTCAGCTAAAATCCAGTTACAACATCAACGTGTCACAAAACATACAGATATGATATAAAAAGAGAGTGTAACTTATAGTTGAAATGAGTGCTTTTCTGTTGATTTTTGCCCTCTAGGGTGACTTTTTGTTGCTGAAGACTACCCAGTGAGCACTAATTGGGTTGATTTCTGCTTGAAAACTGGGTAATATTCAGTCTGAGACCTCTTTTTGCCCTCTTTTCAACCAGCCAGAATGCAGTTTCAACATCACAAAACGCCAAATTTGTTTAATATGCACATTCACTTAATTAACTTACCCTAAACTACATATTATCTTCACGAATTCTCAATTAGCTGAAAGCGGATATGATTTCTGAAAGAAATTAAGAGTAAATCCTTGTTCAAATGAGTGCTTTTTTTTTTTTTGCCCTTTAGAGTGACTTTTTGTTGCTAAACCTGCACTAACCCCAGGTTTCAACGTTGATTTCTAGTTGAAAGACCTCTTTTCACCCTCTTTTCAATCGGCTAAAATGCCGTTACAACATCAACGTGTCGTAAAACACAAATTTGTTGAATCATTTTCATAAATTTGTTCATTTGTAGGTTGAAAAAGAGACTGTATTGATCAGTATGAAGGCATTTCTCCAATGTCATTTTTCTCTGGTAGGTGAAATGGTCTGGTCTACACAAAGACATCATTTCAAAGCATTTAATGTTTTATATGAAATGAAATACAGTTTTGACTATTCCAATGGTATATACAGAGGGATGTAGTATAAAGAGCGACAGAGATGCTGAAGTGTGCAGGATGTGGTCGTGGCTGGTTTAGTCGACGGACTTACATCCAACTAGAGTTGTAGACCTGTCTGTGCCACATAGTTTTCCAGCCTTTCAACTGAGAAATTTTCCAATTAGGCTTCAAAGTGACATTTAGGCTTTCATTGACATATTTTAGAGGATGAAAAATTTCACTTTTGCAAATATGGTTAAAGTGTGAGCGTTCAATTAAGTAGCTAAAATAGTCGGTGAGAAAACTTTAACTTTTGAACCAATTCTGAAAGTCTTTTCTCCGCTGAAAATTGTCTTTTTTTAAAACATCTTTTTGAACTTAAAAAATGCTCACTGTGTACGTATTGTTGGTGAAGTGGTCACAGCTTCGACTGCTCCGAAGGTAAATGCACCGGGACAGTTCAGGTATCAGTTAAATGTGTGAATCAAACATCAATTAGTTGATTGAAAAAGGCAAAAGCCCGACCGATATATTGTTTGGCCAATATAATCAGCCGACATGGGCCTGTCACAGATATATCATATCATGTATATGTTTTCCGATATGCACCGATAACAAGAACATTTAATGCAGAAAGTGGTGATTTAGATTTAGCACAATAGGGAACATTTATGAGGACAAGAGGAGCTCCTGGCAGGTGTACAACCTGCCCCTGTTGACTTTGGCTGGCAGTATCAGAATAACCTGTAATTGACTGATACTGAACATTACTGATGTTTATTTAGCTATTTATTTAATTTATCTTTTATTTAAATGTTCAACAATATTTAACTTGACGGGAGAGTTCACCTCAAAAACAAAAACACGTATTCTTCTTCTGGCCTGTAGTGTTTATCTATATATACTATTTTGGTGTGAGTTTTGGAGATATCAGCTGTAGAGATGTCTGCCTTCTCTCCAATATAATGGGACTAGATGGCACTAGTCCTGTGGTGCTAAAAGCACAAAAAAAATAAATAAATACATATTTGAAAAACTCAACAGTAGCGTCTCTGTCCAGAAATCATGACCCGGTTACTCGATAATTTGCATACCTTGTTGTGAGCAGTTTCATGTAGGAACTACTTTCTTTCTACAGTAGAATCTATTGAATCTACCCGTCTTAGTAGCCAGTGAACATTTTTCCATTGAAAGATGTTTAAAAGAACGATGAAAAGACTTTCAGAATTGGTAGAAAACTGAAAGTTTTTTCTCGAGCCCCACCGATTTGGGATTTTTGATTTTAGAGGGGTAAAAATTCACTGATTGCTGATGTGGTGACCGATACAAAATGACCTTTTCTCTCTAGACTGTGAACCAATTTTGTACTGATATGACTATAAAAGTACTTAAAAGACCAATTTCATAAATAATAACCTTTATTAAAGAATATTCAAGGAAGATGGGCAGTTCACCTCAAAATCCCAAATTTTCGTCTGTCACAAAAAAATATGTATTGGTGTAAATGTTTTGGGAAAACTTTCTGATTAAAAGAAAGTAGTTCCTACATGAATATGCTCACAACAAGGTCTGTGATTAATCTTGAGTAACTGGGTCATGATTTTTGTAAAGAGACACTGGTTTTGAATGTTTCAAATGTATTTTTTTAAGTGCTTTGAGCACCACAAGCCGAGTGCCATTTAGTCCCATTATGCTGGAGAGATGGCAGACATTTCTAAGGCTAATATCTCCAAAACTCTACAGCTTACACCAAAACAATCTAGATGGATAAACAGCACTACAGGCCAGGGGGAAAATAGGGTAAAATTGGGTTTTAAAAAAAGGTATTTGTTTATGAAAACAGCCTGTTAAGTACCTTAATAGTCATATCAGTACAAAATTGGTTTACAATCCACAGAGAAAAGGTCATTTTCCAGCTCAAAAGTTCACTATATTGACCACCGTATCAGTAATGGATAATTTTTTTCCCCTCTAAAATCAGTATCAGTCTCACAAATCTCACATGGGTCAGGCTCTAGAAAAACGTTTACTTTTGAACCGATTCTCAAAGTCTTTTTTACTGTTTTTCCAACTGAAAAATGCGCACGGGGTGCTAAGACGAGCATCTGTGTGCAATATTAAAAAATAAACATGAAAAGGATCACGTCTCTGTGGGAAAAGTATCCACCCGTCCACCCCTACAGGTTGCCTAAGATGATTTCCTGTTGCGAACACTCATCAGGAACCTACTGTACTAATGAATATGAAACACTGGCCCTATGTTAAAAAGCGTCTAATGGCTTTGCTTCATTCAGACCTCTCTGTCTCTCTCTCTCTGCTCGTTGTGCTCAAGTAGTATCCTCCTCCTCCGCCACCATCAATGCCGCCTCCTCCCCATCTTTGTACATACTGTACTGTACTTGAGGGGGCACATACACCCCATCCAGGTGGCTCTTGGGGGGGAGAGATTGTGTGTGAGGGAGAGACAGAGGGAGAGGGAGTAAAAGGGAGAGGAGTGTAGCACCAATCAAGGCTTCTGATTGATATAATTGGGTCATTAGTGCGCTGCGGGAGAGGCACCTGCTTGCCCTCAGTTAGGGAGAATCTACTGCATTGTGACATTTTGAGACTGTTGAGAGTTCTGCTGGCTGCTCGGGATTAGTGTGTATTTAGAGCATTAGGGTCTTACTTAAATAGTACGCCACTTGTGCCACTTGTATGGAGTTTGCAGACCAGTTTCTGACTGATTTTATTTTACAATGAGCGGCTGGACAGGTACAGTAGATGGTTCACGTTTACGCTCCAGCCTGTGTGTGTGTGCGTGTGTGCGCGTGCGTTTGACTGACTGGAATCGAATCATGATTTCGGTGGCAAAGCGAGCTAAGCAGGTCACAGCACCAGCAGAAGGGGCCCGCTGTGATTTAAAACAGCAGGTCAAGCAAAAGATAGAGCCGCATGGGTCCGATCATCAGGAGATTGTGAGCAGAGGAAGCCTAAAGGTTAGTTAGAGAGGCTGCAGATCTGAAGGCGTCAGTAGACAGCGTCCTCCTACAGCTTTATTATGCTAAAATACAGGCGGGGTACATCTGACAGTTTCTGTAACTTTCAGAAACTAACAATCCAACACGCATACTCTTAGAAATAAAGGTGCTAACTAGAACCATAAAGGGTTCCTCGGCTTTTATAAAGGTTCCACTTGGAAACCTTTTAGAGTTCTCCCCAGAACCCAACATTAATGGTTATACCTAAAACCATCAATAGAAATCTACACCCACAACCTCCTACAAGAGGTTCTCCAGAGAACCCTTCTGTGGTTAATGGTTCTTCTCTGGAGGTTCTATCCAGAACCTTCAGAACCTTTCCACACTCTAAGGGTGCCAACAAGAATGCACTCAGGGGTCTGTGGTGAGAACCTTTTAAGATTCCATGGGTTTTATCGAGAAAACATTCGAGGGGTTCTACAGGGAACCTTTTTATATTCCATGGGTTTTATCTAGAACACATTCAGGGAGTTCTGTCAAGAACCTTTTCATGCTCCAAGAGTTTTATCTAGAACACATGCAGGGGGTTCTATCAAGAACCTTTTTGTGTTCCAAGAGTTTTACCTAGAAAACCTTTGAGGGGTTCTATTGAGAACCTTTTGATGTTCCAAGAGTTTTATTTAGAACACACTCAAGGGGTTCTACTGCAGACCATTTTATATCTCAAGGGTTTTTTATCTCAAACACACTCAGGGGGTTCTATCGAAAACCTTTTTATATTCCAAGAGTTTTATCAAGAACACACTCAAGGGGTTCTACTAAGAAACTTTTTATTCCAAGGGTGTCATTGAGAACCCTCCAAAGGGGTTCTACTGTGAACGTTTTTATATTCCAAGGGTTTTATTGAGAACCCACTGAGTTGTTCTTTTATATTATTGACGAACGGTAAATGAAAGAGTTCTCCAAGGATTTCAGCAATCCTTGGAGAACTCTTTCCTCTAAAAAGGATTCTTAATGGAACCTTTAGTTATACAGAGAATCCTTAACAAAACCTTTCTTCAAAAACGGTCCTCCTCAAATAGTTCTGGGCGGAACCTCAGCCTTTCAGGAAGAACCCTTTTGGAACCTCTATTTCTAAGAGTGTACACCTATTTCTAGGGTTGTCACGATAATGAGATAAGAATTTTAAACTTTAATATAATACTTGTGTAAAAAATGATACTCAGGACCTTTTGTTCCATGACAAGAAGAAAAACAAGACGAGGCACACAAAATAATGTATTTTTTTTCTTTTTTTTAAAGGAACAGCCTGCACTCAGTGCCGGTACAGAAATAGTCAGTGAACACTATCTGGCTTTGCTGCAAGGCAAATCTCAGGCTGGACAATAAAGACTGAACTTTACTGAGTTCTTGGAGGAGAACTTATATAATTTTTTTTATAGCTTTGGTTCTTTTGATGCTCGAATAAACTTTGGTAATACATTGCTACCTGACTGAGTGGTTCTCTTTTAGATAAAGAAACAAAATAAGTCCAGCACTCACAGATTGAAATGTGAAACTTTGTCGCGTTTTTAATTCATCAGCCTTTCGTAGAATGGTATCACAAAACACAATACCATATGTTTAAAATCATACAATACCTGTTAATTACAGTTAAAAATGTTTGGCTAGGAGCACTTCCTAGAATAAAACTGTCTTTGTTTTAGGTGCTCATTGGATAGGGATACTGTACATGTAACAGCACAAAAAAAGGCACTCTGGTTTAAGACAATTAAAATGCCCTGTTGTCATGGCATAGTCATGTTGGACCTTAGAACAAACAAACTCCGACTTACTTTGTGTTTTCAAGATTTTTTTATTGTCCTGCCTTAAATTTGGCCTGCTGCAAAACCAGACCATGTTGTCTGACTTCTTCTGTACCAGCACTGAGTGCATGTTGTTTATTTTTTAAGAACTGGCAAAAATGATCTTATTTTGTTTGCTTTGGACTTGTTTTCTTCTTGCAGTGGTCTCAAAAGCCGTATAAAGTATCTGTTTTTTAGTACTAGTATTGTATCTATGTTTAAAATTCTGGTATTGTGACAACTTTACTTCCAACGTGGTCTGACGACACAAACTAGTCCTTTTTGACTATACTATCACCTTTAGGCTCAGATCTAGGGCTGCAAATAATGATTATTTTCATTATCCATTAATCTGTCATCCATCATTAATTGATTAGCTGTTTGGTCCATAACATGTCAGAAAATGGTGAAACATGTGATTCAATGTTTCTCAAAGCCCAAGATGACGTCTTCACATGTCCTGTTTTTATCAACAACCCAAAGGAGAATTTTTCCCTTCATAAAATGAGTCAAAATGATCTTTCAATTATCAAAATAGTTATAGGCATTTGATTTAATAGCTAATCATCACAGCTCTAGTCAGATCCCCTGATAGAGAAAACAAAGTTACTCTCCAACCTCATATCCTTACTGTCAAGGTGCCCTTGTGGGGGGTGCATCATCCCGAAGACGTGTTGATTTAAGTATCGACACTCACATATACTGTATATATGAACTGATTTCACCCTGGAATAGCTATGAACACTTTTATCTTCCAATGTGCCGTAGTCCGACAACAACTCAATCTAGTTCTTCTTGATCACACCGTCACCTTTAGGCTCAGATCCCCTGACTTTCAAGGTGCCCTTGTGGGGGGTACATCACCCTGAATTACACCAGGATGTGTTGATTTAAATATTGACACTCACATATACTGTATATATATATAATATAATAAGTGTAATTGGGAGCGCATGAAGCGAGGTGTTACTAAGAAAGAGAACACATGCTCTGCAAATTTCCCCAGGGTGCATAAAGAATCAACCCGTGTTAACAGTTGCTATTTTTTTCTATAGGTGCTCACATGTCTGATACACATATTCCACAAGGAGGTCACAGTGTAGGGTCAGCATCCCTGGAGCTTGTGGGTAGTCGGCATCTTGCTCAAGGACACTTCAGATAAAGAGGAGGGGGTGGGAATTGGCTGACGAAAGGGATTGAATTTTTTTGATTCGGATGTTCATCAATTGATTGACAGTTTTCTGTCCGCATTCTGATTTTTGATGAGAAAATAAAAACAACACGTAGGCATTTGTTTCACCTTTTGGCCCCTTCCTTTGCTTCTTTTCTTTCAGCCCCTGCAGGTGATCTTCAGTGTGCACAGATAAGCCTTTTCCAATGATTCGCTTATGACATTTGCGTGCTCCAAACCAATTCTTCTCTTTAAGGTTTCAGTCTTGTAATCCTGAATCAGACGAGTCAGTCAACGCCTCCGCTCATTGGTTTAGACACAGCGCGGCCCGCATGACTTGGAGCCAGAGTCTTGTTTCTGGTGAGATTGCTCTGATGTTTTCCAGCGTTCAGATTCATTCGCTCAGATCTGGCACCGCTGCGTCGCTCCCCGTTCGGAGCTCTCTCCGCAACTGTGAGGAAAGTGTCTGCTCGTGTTTTCTCCGCTGGAGGAAGAATTCATTGAGAAAGAGCAGGAGCAACAGCTTGAGAGGTTCGAGGGAAGAAGAAATGAAGTGGTAAGGCTAGACAGGAAGAAAAAAGAGGCAGGATAAATCGGAGCAGAGAAGGAGAAGGAGAGAAAAGTGGCAGTTTTTCGTTGCTGGTGGCCTCCTCAGATCTAGCAACAGATGAAAGAACTGAGGACAGATCGAGAGTCTAGGGCTAAATGTATCTTATTTTTAACCCTTTCTTCTATTAACTAGAATTACCACCTCATGGTTGTATGCCTCCTCCCAAGTTCCAGTTTCATCCATGTCTGTATAATATACTGTATGTAGTGAAGACTGTGAAGGAATTTGATAAAAGGTGATAAAAGTGTATTTTTATCACTCTACTGACATGTATGATTCCAGGGAATAATTTCCAGTGTCTTCACTTGGAAATTATTTTTACAGAGGAGGACAGAGGACTTATAGAGAGCTGAACATTATGATGTCACATTAAAGTTGACATTTGACCTTTTGGATATAAAATGTCATCATTTTATCCTATTAGACATTTGTGTAAAATGTAGTCATAACAAGCATATTACTTGGGTTATGGCCAAAAACATGTTTTGTAAGGTCACCATGACCTTTGAGCCCCAAAATTGAGTCCAAGTGAATATTTATGCAAAGTTTGAAAATGTTACATTAGACGTTCTTGGCATATTGCATTCACAAGAATGGGACGGACGGACTTAAGGTCACAGTGAGCTTGAACTTTGCCCTTGGACTACCGAAATCTGATCAGTTCAGATTTGAGTCCCAGTGTACATTTGTACCAAATTTGAAAAAAATCCCTTGAGGCGCTCCTGAGATATTGTGTTCACAAGAATGGGACAGACATGAGGTCCAAGTGGTCATTTATGCCAGGTTTGCTCTTAAGATATCACATTCATTAGAATGTGATGACAGACGGACTTTTTGTCACAGTGACCTTTGTAACTTTGACCTTGGACTACCAAAATCTGATTAGACCATCCTTGACTCCAAGTGGACACTTGGACCGAATTTGAAGAAATTCTGTCAAAGCTTTTTTAAAATATTACATTCATGAGAAGGGGACAGATGTGAGGTCACAGTGACCTTCAGCTTTGACTTTGGCCAACCAAAATCTGGTGCCAAATTTGAAGAAATTCTGTCAAGGTGTTGCATTAATGAGAATGTGACAGATATGAGGTCACAGTGACCTTGGACCACCAAAACCTCCATAGATCATCCTTAAGTCCAAATGGACATTTGTACCAAGTTTGAAGAGATTCCGTCAAAACATTCAAGATATTGCATACATGAGAATGTGACTGGTGGACGGACGTTTGGTCACACTGACCTTGAACTCTGACCTTGGACCACCAAAATCTGATCGCTTCATTCTTGAGTCCAAGTGGACGTTTGTACCAAATTTGAAGAAATTCCCTCAAAGCATTCCTGAGATATTGCATTCACGAGAACGGGGCGGACGTGAGATCACAGTGACCTTTGACCACTAAATTTTGATCAGTTCACCCTTGAGTCTAAGCGGACATGTGTACCAAGTTTAAAGAAATTCTGTCAAAGCGGTCTTAAGACATTGCATTCTCAAGATTGGGACAGATGTTTTCCAGGCAATTGTGAGCCCTTAGAAATATTGCTTCCATTCTCAGACCAAAATGATGCACATAAGTTATCATTTTCTGTACAAGGAATCCATCTTTACAGTTAGCGGTGGAGACACAGTGGGAGACTTTCCCCTCTTATCACTGCTGGAGCTGAAGATGAGGGAAGCGGAGGCTGAGAGAGAGCCAGACAAAGTTGGGAGCGAAGCAGGGAGTGAAGCAGGGGGTTCAGGGAAAGGTGAAGTAAAGGAAATGAATACCGTCTGTGGGGAAGTTCGCCACGTGACCACGCGATAAAAACCACAGGGCCAAATTATACTGTACCGCACAGAGAGCGGACTCCCCTCTCTGCCTCCCCCCGTATCGCTCATCCTCTCTTTCATACACGTTTCTTTTTTTTCTTGTGTGGTCAGTGTCTCATACACCCACTTATCCCCAAAGGACACCTCACCGCGCACACACTTCATCACATGAGGGTTCAAGTAATACAGCTGGAAGAAAGATACACTTGTAAGGATTCACACACACACAGCCTGCAGACACACATTTTACTTAATACCCAAAAGGCCTAGGTCTGAGACCTTGGAGATGCCTATTTTTAGGCACATGGAGGAGGAAATACAGGCATAGATAAAAAAAACAACACAAAGCTAGTTGTTGTGCAAGCCAGGGGTTCCCAACCAGGAGCTCGGGGGTCATTAGTTGATGCCATCCAGAATTTGACAAGAAACAAAGGAAGTAATAAAGAAAAATCTAAAAAAATACATCTAATGTTGTGTAAAAATATAATTTTTAATTATTAATTTTTAATATTCCCTATACCATTAAAGGGATAGTTTGGATTATTTGAAGTGAGGTTGTATGAGGCACTTATACATAGATAGTGTATTATCTATAGTAGGTGATGGCCAGCAGCAGAAAGACCAGTGCAGGAAGCCAAGCAATGTACTGCTGTGGACGGGATGGGCAACAAAATATATTTTAACCAATTAAAAAAGGTCCATGTCAGTGGTCACTGCTTTACCTTGCCACCAGGAAGCATTTTCCACCAGGAAACCACCATTATATAAGCCAAATATCCCTTTTTCTGCATCAATCAAACTCCTTCTGCAAAATCTGTCATTTTACCTTGCAGAACACACGAGTTGCTGGTCTGCCACTTCCTTGATCTGTTAGTTTGCTTGTGTTATTATGTGACTTTGGTGAATCTTAACCAACCCTTTAAAACAACAAAGTCACACAATAACACAAACAACCTAACCGATCGAGGCAGTGATAGACCAACAGCTCCTGTGTTCTGCGTGGTAAAATGACTAATTTCATCGATGGAGTTTGGCTGGTGTGGAGGAGAGTGATATTTGGCTTAAATAATACCATTTTCCCGTTTGAAAAGGCTGTCTGACAGCAAGGTAAAGCAGTGAAAATATTCTAAATATAGCAGAGCTGCGGCAATTAGTCAATTAGTTGATCGCAACAAAATTGATTGTTTGTTTCAGTCATTTTTAACGCAAAAATATCAAATATTTACTGGTTTTAGCTTCTTAAATGTGAGGATTTGCTGCTTTTCATCGCTGTTTATGATAGGAAATGAAGAGTTTTTGGATTTTCGACAGTTGGTTGAATAAAAGAAGCAATTTGAAAATGTCACTATGGGCAGTGAGAAATAATCACTGGGGGTGTGCTGACCACCATCTATTGTAGGTAATACACTGACGATGGATAAGTACCTCATAAAACCCCACTTTAAAAAAATCCAAACTATTCCTTTAAGGAGATTGCAAATAAGAAAAAATTGGGTGCTTCTTTATTACTTGTGAAATACCGCTGGTCTCTTTTAACGATAAAACTGTTAAAACGAAACAAATCACACTGTTAAGAGCTCACAGACTTAATTATGAAAACTGTGACGAGTGGTTGCAAGTAGCTACAGCTAAGCTACAAAGGCTAACAAGCCAAAAAGGTTGGAAACCAGCGTTACAGTCGATGGAAACCGACTATAACACACATTTACTCTTATATTATTAATGCAATGCAGAGCAGATGTTGTACCGCCAGCCCACACACACACAGTAAAATCACTAAGTGAAAGGTGTTCACACCCTCACATTTACAATTATGATGTGTAGCATGCCGGCATGCACAAACCTGCACTAACTGCCTTCACAATAAAACTCTATCACTCAGTGGATATTTACACAATGACATCAAAACCCCCCAAAAATAAACTTGTCTGAACATATTGTGCTCCGACTCCCTTGGCAACTATTAATCACGGATGTGATGTATGACTCAGCAACCCCCCCTTTTCCTTTCCATACACACACACACACCTTGTGACACAAGTGCAGGAGGAGTTATCAGTATTTAAACAACTGATTTTTTCCTTCATGGGCTAAAAAAAGAAAGTTGGCATGTTGACCTCTGTCATAAAAACTAATCTCCAGTGAAGGTAACATCAGTTATCTCAGTGCCCACAAAGTTGCACAGCAATTACTGTAATGACAACATCACGGCAATGCTTAACACCACAACGATGTGCTTTTAAGCTGTCATTACAGTGTGAATTGCTATGTTGTTACGCTGCTGCACGTACACTTAAAATTTCACCGTCAGAGAAGAAGCAGGAGAAAAAAGAGCAGGAAATCCTTTTTTTTTTTTTCTTTTCCGTCTTGTGTCAAGACTCACTGTATGATTTAAGTGGATCACATTGGCACCTGACATTAAAGGGATAGTTCAGATTTTTTTAAAGTGGGGTTGTATGAGGTACTTATCGATAGTCAGCATATTACCTACAGCGGATGGCAGTCAGTTATTAATATTTTCATGTAGTCCAATACTAATACCATTACAATAGAATTGTAATGTGTAATGTAAATTCTTTTTGTTAAAATGGATTTGGTATTGAAAAAAGTATTGTAGTATCACATCAAACCATCAGTACTGGTATCAAAAACCTTTGAATGATATCCAGCCCTAGCTCAGGGTCAGCAGCAAAACATATATTAGCCTCCTAAATCTAATTAAAACCTAATTAAAGTCAATATCATATTAAGTGTTCGCTATATTTAGAATATTTTCACTGCCTGGGAAAGCACCACAATATAAGCCAAAAAACCCCCAAGTTGCTTAGCTTCCGTTCTGGTACTCCTCACTGCTCCAAACTGGGAACATGTCGACAGCCATCTATTATTGGCAATACACTGACTATGGATACGTACCTCATACATACCACTTGAAATAATCTGAACCTGAATCTCTTTAAAAAAATCCATAATCTACCTTTAAAATCAGATTTCTGTTTCTTCTTGTAAAACTGGCACATGCACACTTCATCACAAATCCTTTAAAACTGACGCAATTAATTTTCATGCAATTTCTGGCTGCAACTGCGTGCAAAAGTACTTAAATTTGCAGATTGGGAATGAAGTGTGTTTGTTCGACAAATACGGCTACGATCGTGTTTAGGTGTCTGGTTTTCTTGGTTAATTCACACCTGGGCTTCATGTGCTTCTGCTCCACCTGATTCCAATCTGATTTCTGTCCCTCAGTCGCCCCAACCCCCTTTTCTTCCCTTCCCTTTCCCTGCATCCTTTGCTGCACCGTATCTCCTTCTCTCCATCTATCCAAATTGTCTTTATTGGCATGACAGGGCCGGTGGTTGGCGACAGCCACCGTCACGGTAGAACAATGCATTGTGATGGTGATATTCATATGATAATGCCATCAGACTTAACACTGCTGCAGATACATTTAGATAGCCAGTCTCCCTTTTTCTCTTTCTGTATCTCTGTCTCTGTCTGTCTGGATGTATGTGACTGTGTGTTGACTTTCCAAATGATTCCAAATGTGTTGTTCTCTCTTCATGTTATGCTCCAGCCTCTCCTTACTCTCTGTTCCAGCATGTCTGTCTCTTTACCCTATTTTTATTCCCCCTTCTCCCCTCAACACCACGCTGGCAATCACATTAAATCATTTTCATTCACATGGCTTCTGACAATGTTTTTTTTTCCTTTTTTTATGCTGCCCAGTTCGTAACTGCGCTGTATGTTTCTCTCTGTCTCTCTCTTTCTTTCTCTCTGTCTGCCTCCTTTCTCATTTTTTGCTCTTCGCCATGTTGGCAGGGCCCAATCTACCAGCTGATATCAGCATTCCCTGGCACTCGGCCAACTGGCAACACTGCAGGAGAGAAAGAAAGACAGAGAGAGAGGGAGAGAATGAAAGAAAATTAGTGAATAATAGACGGAGGGAGGGAGAGCAGGAGAATGAGAGGGGGATGGGAAGAGTATGAATCAGGGAGAGAAAGAAAGACAGAAGGGAGAGGAAGAACAATAATGGTGGATTAAGAAAGGACTGTGTGTGTGTGTGTGTGTGCGTGTGTGTGTGTTTATGTGATTGATATGGTGTGATATCCCTGTGAGTCATAGCTGAGCTAAAATGTCAACTGGCTACATGAGAATCTCTTTGTCATCCAGGCTCAGTGACACACACACAAACACATACACACAATTCCAGCAGATCATATAAACACATATGTGACCATACCGCCGCATGAACGCAAATATGGGCGACACACCTGCGAACACAGATGTTCCATTGTTTTGCCACAATGATTGATGACCTTTTGTTTTGTTGTGGGCCGCCTCTGCTGCTTCTCAACTCCACCAAATGATGGACAAAAACAGCCGATGTGCATAAATCCAGTCGAACTGATGCAAACTGCTGTGCACTCAAAATATTTGGGTGTGTGTGAGCGTGCTTGCCAAAGTGCTTGTGTGTTCAATATGCTGTATATCACACTTTACATTTTAGCTGACTGTGTTATCTGGGGTGACGCTCGCAGTACAGTCAACACAACAGAAGAATGAGCTTACATTTGTACATTACTTAAACAAGTAACCATGACTAAGCAGTGTGGGGGTCACAGCCACCACACCCAGCCAGCAGATTTAACTCACATAAGTGCATGCATTCTGTACCACACTCTAAGAATAAAGGTTCCAAAAGGGTTCTACCACTCAGAACCTTTTGCTCAAGGGTTTGTTGTAAGACTAAAGGGTTACATTAAGAACCCTTTTTGGAAGAAAGACTTTTTCAAGGATTGTTGAGATCCTTAAAGAATTCTTTCGTCAAGGGCTCTTTGTTCCATAATATATAAAAAAATTCTCAGTAAAACCCCCCTGGGTGTGTTCTAGTTAAACCCCTTGGAATGTAATAGGGTTCTCAGTAAACCTCCCCAAGGTAAAACTCTTGGAATATAAAAGAGTTTGTCAGTAGAACCCCCTTAGTAGGTTCTAGATAAAACTCTTGGAATATAAAAAGGTACTCGGTAGAACACCTTGGGTGGGTTCAAGATGAAACCATTAAAATATAAAAAGGTTCTTGGTAGAACCCACCTGGGTGGGTTTGGGAGGACCCTCTGGGTTCTGCATAGAACTCTCAGACAGGGTTCTGGGTTGAACCATTGCACCATAGATGGGTTCTCTGTAGAACCTCTCTCAGGGAGTTCTGGGTGAAACCTTTCACAGATTGTCTTGGGTATAAAACTTTATGTTGGGTTCTAGGTTGAACTCTCTGTTCCAAGTGGAACTTTATAAAATGTCTTTCCAGAAACTCTAAAGGGTTCTCCTATGGGAACAAGCTGAAGAACCCTTGATGGTTCTAGTTAGCACCTTTATTTCTAAGAGAGCAGAATGTGTGTATGCAGTCCTGATTTAAGCAAAAAGCTGCTACTGTATGAGTGTACAGGAAGGGTGTGTGGGGAAGTCAAAACATCGCGCGCCCATCCTGTTTGGGACAGTCCATGTCCTGTGGTGGTGCCCTTAACTCCTAAACACACACCGACACACACAGACAGACACACACCGGTGCACATTCACACTCCTGCTAATCATCCCATATGTGCGAACAGTATGCTGGAGTGCATCATGAACACATGCAGGAGACAGAACAGGTGCACACCTGTTACACATTCAAACACATGCATACACCTACGCAAACTAAAGCGTAAATGAAGATCAAATAAAGATTTGCTTTGTACTAAACATTTACATGCATTAAAACACATTCAAAGCGGCGATGTAATGAGTATGCATTTGATTCTCTCTGCTATTAGCATTTATGATGGAATACATTCAAAGAGTCTCGCTGCAAATTGGGTTTTATCCTGTTTGAGGAAAATCAGCTACCTGCAGTTCATTGCTCAATATTTCAAAAGCATTTACGCCCACATTGACACTGATATTGCTAATTTATCTAAAGTCTTTAGTTAGATAATAGCCTCAATAATGTGCTAAAATGTGTTTTTTAAGTGGCAACAACATAATTTCAAGGGCAATAATTGCTGGGTTTTGATTGCAAATAACTCACGTTTAAGGGAATTTTCTCATTCATTGTCACTTTTGGCTTCTTTCAAAGCCCTAATGAAGACCTGAAATGGTGGAAACATGTTGGCATTTTAAATGTTTTAGCCACTACAGTAAACATTTTTTAACTTTTAATTTTTGAAGTGCTTGGATTGCATTCCTGTTTCATTTTCCAAGAGTAGCTGACACATTGTACATAGAGGGTTGAATATACAGATCAACAAGTCATCTCTTTTTTTCTCTTGGTTTTTGTCTCCAGAAAATTAAAGGAGGAGGCTGCCACAGAAGTGTGTCCCCCATCAGCCGAGACACTAAAGAATGGCATAACATCACACACACTGCTGGTAATTCTCTACTGTTCTCATACATATTAATGTTGTCAAAAGTAGCAGTACATCAATACTTTTTCAATACATGGCAATACAACATTCAATAGCAGTGATCGATTGGTCACCTGGAAATTGGGCAGATGCTGGAAAGGCTGCTCAGAATTTATCATCATTGACCTGAAAAAAATAACAATAATTTAAAAAATAATAATTTTGTCTTTGATGATTTTGATTCAGAAAGTTATTTTATGTATGCAGCCCAAAACTTTTAAGATTGGCCTACTTTTCTTTTTTGTACTTTTTAAACACATTCCTATAAAACCTGAAATTGAACGTTACACCAGTGTCCCAGGCCAGAAGAAAATTAATCAGGGTATCAAACAACCAAAGTGGGGTTAAAAATAAGTTTAAAGGCCAGGGCTTCTTTTTTCATCCCAGTCCTTCACTGTCCAATAGTATCAGAAGTCCTGTAGCTGTATAAAAATAAATAAGTAAATAAAAATTAAGTGGTCTTTCAGGAACCCAGTTTGTCAGATTTTCCTGTCTGAAATTTATCTCGCAGCAAAACCAGAAAGTATTCTGTGACTTTTTTTCTGTACAGCACTGTGTGCAGGTGGTTAATTGAAATGTAACATAATATAAAAAAGTCTTGATAGAACCCCCTTAGTGTTTTCTAGATAAGACCCTTGGAACATAAAAAGATTTTTTGCAGAACCCCCTTGGTGGGCTCCAGATAAAACCCTTGTAATATATAAAGGTCTAGCTAGAACCCCCTGGGTTGGTTCTGGATAAAACCCTTGGAATATTTCTCACTAGAACTCCCTTTGTGGCTTCTTGTGGACATCCTTAGAAAGTGGAAAGGTTCTGGATAGAGAGGGTTCTAGGCGGAACCCTTACACCATAGAAGGATTGTCTGTAGAAACCCGTGAAACTTTTCTCAGATGGCTCTAGGTTCTAGAATTTCAAGTGGAACCCTTATAAAAGGCTCTAAAAGGAACCAAAAAGCCATAGAACCTTTTGTGGTTCTAGTTACTACCTTTATTTCTAACAGGGTATGAACCTGTTAGGCAAACTAACATGATTTGCTTATGTCTATTTTCTGGTTATTTTCCAGATCTGGTCAAGGTCATGTTACAGTTAAAGATAATTATGCACAACATGCAAATGTGACCTTTCCTGTAGGTTTTTAAAGTTGTAACTCCTCTTAAGTCATCAGTTCGCCTTACTATCTGCTTCTCTCCTTTTCTCTGTGTTTTGTGCTGATAGAGGATGGATTCTCCGCCAGAGTGTGTGTTGTCTCTTTCTTGTGAGCAGCCCCAGTCCCCCACAACACTGCCATCCCTGGACCACAGCCCTCAGGCCTCGTCTCCGCACACCCTGCTCTCTCTACCTGACAGCCCTGTTGTTCTGCCCATTCACAGCCCCGAACCTTCCCCTCAGAGCCTGGACACCACGCCTTATTTCCCCCTCTCTCCCTTCCCCCTCCACGAGGAAACTAACAACAATCACCATGATATTGATGAGGATGAAGACGATGAGGAAGAACTGGATGGAGTTCCTCCGTCGCCAACCCCGGCAGTGGCTCTGTTCCCAGGAAGTGGAGGACAAGAGGCTGGATGCAGCCCATGTTTGGACTCCTCTCCACCGGCCACACCATCAGCGCCAGTCCTTGGGTTTGGAGCCCTGGAGCTGGCCCTTTCATCAGGGCAGAGTGGAAACTGCAGCGATGAGCTAGACCTCCAACTGTTCCAGAAGGATACTGTTACCAGGGCGATACCTGGCGTGGGAGCGGCCTCTTCAGGGCCTGCGCTCAGGTTTCCCTGTCATGTATGTGGGAAGAGATTCCGATTCCAAAGCATTTTGTCTCTTCATGCCCGAGCTCACAGTCTGGACCGAGACCGTCGAGCTTCAGCCCTGTACCGCACTGGACTCCCCTCAGCACCCCTAAAGCAGCACCCCAAAATCCAACAGAACCACAAAGACTTAACCCAGAATCACAGAAGTCACCCAAACCAGCGTTTACTGCCAGGGACTCTCATTCAGCATCTCACAGAGGAAGAGGATGTTGATAATGAGGTCAAAGGTCTAGATGACGGCCTACAGACAGACCAGAACCCAAACTTTTTACTGGACGACAGCACACCATTGACCCCTCCGCTTACAGAGGACCCTGTTTCTGTGACTTCTCCCTATTCTTCAGCTATTGTGGAGGGTGCGTCTACGCCCATAGCGCCTACGTTTCGCTGCCATGCCTGCAAAGGAAAATTCCGCACAGCTTCAGAGTTGGCGCGCCATGTCCGCATTCTCCACAACCCGTATAAATGCACTCTTTGTCCTTTCTCTGCCAGCCAAGAAGAGAGCCTGGCATCTCACTTGCAGGAGTGCCACCCTTCCCCT
The DNA here is from genome assembly GCA_027495735.1 of Lutjanus campechanus. Taxonomy (NCBI): domain Eukaryota; kingdom Metazoa; phylum Chordata; class Actinopteri; order Lutjaniformes; family Lutjanidae; genus Lutjanus; species Lutjanus campechanus. The sequence continues at coordinate 23,214 of JAJHUR010085624.1, forward strand.
GAGGTACCTGCTCTGCCACTGGCCTTCAATTCAAGGCCAGTCATTGCAACTCCTGACACTCCTGTGCCCACACCGACCCATACCCCGGCCCCAACCCCAAGTACCCCACAGATGACATCAACCTCTACAGCGGCTGGGTCTTCCGCATTGCCAGCATTTCGCTGTGATACTTGTGGACAGCGCTTTACCCAGTCTTGGTTCCTGAAGGGACACATGCGAAAGCACAAGGACTCCTTGGACCATAAGTGCCAGGTATGCGGTCGTGGCTTCAAGGAGCCTTGGTTCCTCAAAAACCACATGAAAGTACATCTCAACAAACTTGGGCTGAAGGCTGGGCTGGGTGCCCTTGGGGGACCAGGAGGCCCTGAGCAGCAGGCCAAAGGCTCTGGTAGTAATCTCAATGCCCTCTATTCAAGCCTCCTTCTGGCCCAGCGAGGAGGTGGCAGAGGTGGAAGATCAGAGAGGGAAGCTGGTGGCAGGATTGGGATGGGCTCAAGCAAATCAGCTATCCTGGGCTACCTTGGATTGCCCAGTGATGGCAGTGGCGCTAGCTGCATGGAGAGACTTCAAGCAGTGGCTCAAGTGGCAGAGATGGGAAACGGTGGTGGTGGCATTGGCAGCTCAGGAGGAGGGGGTGCAACTAGAGGAGGCAGCACAGGTGAAACTACAGCATCTGTTTCAGAAGGAGGGGACCAGGCAACATGGTGGCAGCTGGTGGCTCGCAGCTTAGCAGTAGCTCAGCAGCAGCAGAGGCCCCACCAGCGAGGCCAGCAGCAAGGCCAGCGAGGCCCAGGTCGGAGCTCGGTAATCACAGAGGCCGATCAAGTCAGAGCCTACCTTGGAGGCCTGGATCCAAGAGACGATTCTGGAGGAGCAGGAGGGCCATGGGAATGCCCAGACTGTGGAAAGCTGTTCCGCAGCCTGCAACAAGTGGTGGTCCATGCTCGTGTTCACACTCAGAGGCCCCAGAAGGGAGGTAGTGGCGAAGAGGAGGGGAGTGGTAGTCGCCGAGGAGTGGGGCTTGGAAGAGTAGGCAGTGGTGAGGTTAGACAGGAATCTCAGCAGCACAGTAGTGGATCCCAACAAACAGGAGAAGTTAGACAGGAATCAAAACTGCACAGCGGTGGATCGCAACAAGCAGGAGCAACTACAGGGTTTCACTCTGTCATCTCAAGCTTCAAAGGTATAATCACATTCGCCTTTTTTCTATATTGTCTTTTGGGTTTATCTTATTTTCATACTGCTTTTCTGTTGTAAATAGAGGCTCACAGGGGGGCCCTTCACACCAGCTGTTATCTTTACATTTTTCCACCTTTTTCTCCACTTGCAGGAGAAAATGGCTTGACAGCAGTCTCCTCCATACCTTCAGTTCCCACCAGGGAGCGAGTGCGTGGTAGAGGGATAAAAGACTGCCCCTACTGTGGTAAAGCCTTCCGCTCTTCACACCATCTCAAAGTACACCTGAGAGTTCACACAGGTGAGCACTGCTGTGAGTTTAACAAACCACATTTACTTTTTTAACCTTTATAAAGCCCTGGAAAGGTTTTGTTGAGCATCCTCGCTTTAGTAGTGCTTACCTTTTTTCTTTTTTACACATTCACCCCAGAGAGCTGGCCGGTGCTAATCATAGCCCTCTACTGCAGGCAACTGAGCAGCTCCACTGGAGCAGCTACTGGTTAAGTGCCTTGCTCGAGGGTACATTAACAATAGTTTTTGAGGAAAATCAAGCCACTCCAGGGATTAAAACTGCTAAATTCTTAGTAAAGCTCACTTCTCTCACTAGCCTGTACAAAAAACATTTTATTTTTCCCCATAATACTCTTCTTTTCTCTAAATTGAGTTACCTAAATCGTGCAAATTGGTTTGCCATAGGCTATTTTAGATTAAGTATGATGATTGGTCTGTAAATATTATGACATGAAGTATATGCCTTTAATCTTTCTTATATTCACCTTTTCCAACCTTGCCTTTAAAGCAAAACAATCTTTAATTGTTTTTCTTAAATTTACCTCAGATCATTTCTACATTATTATGACTGTAGAGAAGAGACACAGGGTACTCCAACAGATGATTTTAGAAACAGACTCTTAACAGGCTTTTCCAAGATTTAAAACAACAAAACAAAAATTTAAAAGACTCATACTGAATGGCGACAAGTAAATAGGACTTAAATGGAAATTGGGAACTCTCACAGCACTCACTCACGCTCCATATGATCCGTAGTCATAATCAGCATGAGTCATTGCCATTTTTTTTTTATTATTTGCCCTCACTTGATGTATTTGATCAAAATTAAGACCCCTCTTCCATTTTCCGAGATGCCACCAATCTTGCGCAACTGGTAACTGGAGCACATCCAAGTCGTTCCAGCAAGACAGTGCCCAGAATGCATTCAATGAAATCTATTTAGTATTGCCATTATGAATACTCATCTATGGCTGACAGGACCTATCACATCACAGCTATATTATTCATGATAGCGTACAGCTCTTTTTCTCATGCACTATTGCTTCTCTGAGCCATCAAGTGATTACCACATGGTCAGTAATTTAAGTGAAGGCATCAAATTATAATAATACTCTCTTGATATTACTGTCCTCTTGAGATTATTGCCCCTTGAGACTTTTTACCCATTATTTTTTTTGCTTGAGCAACAAAATCAAATTGTTCATACTTTTGCATGTACATCTGTATTCATCAGTAGAGCTTGTGTGTGTCTTGTGTTCAGTTTTTTTGTTCTTGTGAATAAGATCGTTTACGCTTTTCATATGTAATACATTTCCTGCTGTTGATATGCCTCCAGTGTGATGCCTCCTCCTCTTTATCTTTCCCAGCAGTGTAATTTTAATCACTGATGGAATACTGCCATCTCCTTTTGAAATGTGTAACTACATCTCCCACTCACCACTTTTTAAAGGACCATACAGTTATTTGCAAATTACTGCTAACAATTTTTTTGATAAATACTGTAATATTTTAGATTTTTTTAAATGTATTTTTCTGTCTTTCCAGACAGATGATGTCTTCTGTTAATTTTATGATGATATGAAAATGAATAAGCAGACTGAAACTTGTCTGCTATGTGCAATGCATCACAGGCAAGCATGTGATTTATAGTAAATGAGCAAGAAGATGCTAAATCAGTGGTCTCTTAAGGGCCCAATCAGACAGAGTCCTTTTGCAGATTGCAAAATGCAATATGCATTGTACTGCCTTTTTTGTTGTTGTTGAAGCTGTGTAAAGAAAGAGCAGTTTGGAGCATTTGTCTGTAAAGTAAACTCAGATCTGTACCTTTCATTTTGGTTAGCAAGAAGAAGTTAACTTACTAGTATGTAGATAGTGATGTTAGTTAGCTACCTAAACATCTGCATTAAAATGGACAGGTGGAGGGCACTTACAGCACAATACAATACAACACGATACGATATGATACAACACAATACAACATGATATGATATGATACAACACGATATGATACGATACGATACAATACAATACGTTATGATATGATATGATACAACACGATACAACATGATATGATATGATACAACACGATACAACATGATATGATATGATACAACACAATACGGAACACTGAAATTCATTTTGCATCCCTGGGCAGCTCCATTGAAAAGATTACACACAGATTAAACAAACGGCACACATATGACACTTTCTATCAAAGTAGAAAACTCAACACACAGTCCTGAGAAAATATACAGTGCATATTACAGTGTAATCCACAGATAATTCATCTTTCTCATTGCACAGCGTCATCTTGGGCAGATGGCAACAGAAATTTAACAGCAATGAAAACAAATACGACATATAATAGGACCTAAAACGAGCTGGTCTGGGACGCGGTTTGCAGCTGAGCAGCCCAGAATGAGGAGAAATTACAGAGCAGCTTGCAGCTTGCCCAGGGAGACATTTAAAGTCAGCTAATGTTAGCATATCACAAACCATGAACTGTATGCTGCTTAAACTTTTAGTTTAAATTAATAAAAACAACTTACACAAAATCTCAAGTCCTGCACAATTTGCCTCCAGGCCTGCTGTTGTCTGTTCAAATCGTGGTAACTATGGTTGGTACATATAGCTCTGCATATCCAGCAACAGCCACCACTAGTTTGTCTTCCATTATTTATATAAGCAACTGTAAACTTGTAAAGGCCCGTCTCACAATTCATCTGACTGGACAAGGGGGGGAAAAAAACGTGAATGACGTCAGCCGTTTTTCTGCTCGGAGTTGAAGTTTCCTCAACTCGAGACATTCAGAGCACTCCTGCAAAAATGTGAGGTGCCCCAAATGTCTAAACCACCAGAGTGCAAAACGCTTACTGCCAATAGAAAACAACTGGAAAAAGATGCACGCTACCACTTAATTGCACTTTAGATGAATAAAAAACAGCATACCTGAAATCTTAAGTACTGCACTAATTTGCCTCCAGGATAGCTGAGTTCTTTTAAATCATGGTTAATACAACTGGTAAAATCATAGAGCAACAGGTATCTTGCAACAACCACCTCTAGTTTGTCCTCCATTTTTGTTATTTCCAAGCAGCTGTAGACTTTGTTTTCACCACCACAGAAGGTGGTTTAAATTAGGGGCTAATAAAATCAACTTACCCAAAATCTCAAGTACTGCACTAATTTGCCTCCACGCCTGCTGTTTCCTTTTCAAATCGTGGTTAATACGGCAGGCAAAATCATAGAGCAATGGGTATCCAGTAGCAGCCACCACTAGTATGTCCTCCATTTTTGTTATTTCAAAGCAACTGTAAATTGTAAATGTAATTATCACCACACAAGGGCCAAATCATGGTAACTACAGTTGATAAAATCATATCCTGCACCAGCCACCACTAGTTGTCTTCCATGATTTCCAAGCAACTGTATACTTTGTAGTCACCACCACATAAGGCCTGTTTCTCAGTTTGTCCAATTGGATTGGACAATGAAAATGCAAGTTTTATCACAGATGTTTAGACTGCTCCTGCAAAACTGCAAGAAGCTCCAAAAATCTCAAACGCAAGGCCCCCAGGATGCATTAGCAGCATCATGTTGTTACAGGCACTTACTGCCTGTAACAACAGTTGGAAATACATGCCTCTCACTGCAAAACTGAGCTCTGTCTGATCCAGGCCTTAAGCCACCAGCTATCACCTAGATTTTTTTGTAGTGTTAAATTGTACTTTTTAAAACTCAAGCACCATTACTCCCTTCTTACTTTGTTAATCCTGTTTTCTTTAGGTGAGAGACCCTACAAATGTCCCCACTGTGACTATGCAGGTACCCAGTCGGGCTCACTGAAGTACCACCTCCAGCGGCACCACAGGGAGCAACGCAATGCCTTGGCAGCCTCATCCAATTCCTCCTCCACTGGTCTCACCTCTACTATCAACAGTCTGACCTCTGGAACCTCTGGGCTGGCCAAGCAGCGTCGATCCCAGCTCAACCACTGCCCGGTCAACAGAGGCCCAACTGACAGCCCCGCCTCCCGGCCCAGTCAGCAGTCATGGCTCCTGGGGCTTCCAGACCAGCGGGAACATCGGAAGGCTTTGGCAGCTCTAAGGGATGTTGACCTGGAGACCCAATACAGGTATTTGTCAGGAGTCATGGGGGCCCTTTACCAAGGTGGTATGGAAGGAGGCTGGATTAGGGAGTCTCCTCCACCAAAGGCTGCTAAAGTGTCCCGTCGTAAGCCCCTTATTACGAGCCGCATGGTCCAGCCTTCAAGTGACAAGGAAGGGTCTGCGCCCTCAACTCAAGAGGGTGGATTTGAACCCCTGGATCTGTCCCGTCGCCCCTCACCTGGCCTTGGAGGGATGGAGGAGGATGGGAGTATGAGCGTAGGGGAAGGAGTAGGTGCCAGTGGTGGGGATGGTGGAGGGGATAGTTCAACAGGGGTCAAACTGAGCCAGTGTTTGTTCTGCCCTTTCCGCACATCCTCAGCAGAGCTCATGGCCATGCATCTCCAGGTCAACCACACTAGTAAGTCCAGGCGCAAAAGAGGCCCTTCGACCACCGTGGATGATGATGGTGCTCCAAAGGCCACCAAGCCCCGGACGGATCACTCCAACCTCGACTCTCTAACAATATGGAGGCATGTCAGCGAGTCTCAACAGGCACCCATTGAGGAATGGCCCTCAACTCAGGCCAAGACCTTGAACGGGCTCTCTGAAGATACAGCAGAACATCTGGACAACATCCTCGACCACCCAGACCCCAACATGGCCACAGTGTCCAACAACATAAGAGACGATCTGACACTCAAGGGAAAAAGCGAGGGGGATGATGAAGAACAAGAACAAGAGGAGGAGTTGGAAGAGAATTTGGAGAACAGCAGTGTTGAGGATTCACAGGACCAGGATCTGAGGATGTCCCTTGCTCTGTCACCAGCCCTGAGCTCCAACCACATGGAGGAGGAAAGAGTCTTAACAGATTAAAAAGATCTCGGATGACACAATTTCAACTGGAGAGCTGGGTTTGATGTTTTCAACTACATCTGACACAGAGTTTAAGAAGGGGTGGGGTGCAGAGAGAAAATGGGTTCAAGGTCCCCTTTTTATGTTCATTTCTGGACAGAGGATACCTGACTCTTGAGGTTTTGAAAAGGACGGAGAGAGAAATCACTGCTGTTATGTTCCCTCCGACATTGTTCGTCTACTTCAGTTCTGACAGTGTGGTCGTCCACAAAATAAACTTCCTGGACAAAGGAGCATAAATGCAACTTTTCAGGATTTTGTAGGCCACTTTTTCTATTTTGTTTTCAAGCTTCACTCCAAGATGGATGATTTTTAAGATGACCTCCTATTTGATAAATGAAAGAAACATTTCTGCAGATCCAGATCCTGCATCATTCCACATGCATTTATTCCACATTAATAATGGACTGTATATCTCAGACTACTATACTGACAAAGTTGAAGCCAGCTGTGAAGAGATGCTCTCCTGACTGATCGATTGAGCAGTTTGAAACCTCAAACTTCAAGTTCCTCCTCAGCTCACACACATATGGAGGAAAGTTTAGTCTAGAAAAGTTTCAAGCTGTGAACCTCAGCTAAGCTATTTGGTATTAATTTAAGGCATGAGGTAACTGTTGCAGGCCACGTGCTTTCCCTCAAATATATATCACTGCCTTGTTTGTCTGAAAAGTGTTTCTAGACGATTGTCCTAAAGAAAAATGGAAAGAAAAGTTTGTAACATTTTTTTCTTTTTCAGTTAGTGCCTGTTCATGTATGTTGTCACAAGAGTCTCTGGTATTCCTTTGCATTGAGGCTCTTGATAGGTCATTCATTTTATCTGAATATACAGTTTAAAACAAGTTAAGTACAGTATATTTGTTAAAAGTGGTTCTAGGGTGTTGTGAATAGTTAAGTTGTAAAAGAAATGCTTTGTGGCTCAGCTTGAAAAGAAAACAAAAAAAAGAGCAGTTGATATAAATAATGTATAATGCGATGAAAGAAGTCAAAGGCTGAGCAGTAAAAAGGGGTCACAGTTCAAAATTCAGTGTTTACATTGGTGCCGGATGCGGGTTCGGTTGCCAAGGCAGCGTAGATGTGTGGAAAAGAACAAAACACAGAGCGGGAGCCTGTTTGAGGGCTGTAGGGACATTGCTCGAGCCCCCAAACACAATCAACTGACACACCTTTTTAAAGAGACTTAGCAACTGTGTCAAAAAAGGAACAATTTTGTTTTTTTCTCCATAAGAGAGAAGATACAAGGTAGAGAACGAGAAAGAAAGCAGTATCCCTGCCAAACAGGACTTAATCTGAGAAACAAACTGTACTCTCGGGGTATGGTGTCTTTTAGATGAGTAGATTCCCTCTCTTCTTCTTTTTTTATAAGAAAAGAAAAGACAATGGTAGGAGTAATTATTAAAACACTAACAAATGCATAGACATCCCAGTAGAATATGTGTAGCTTTTGTAAAGACAAGAAAAAAAAGCAGACTTTTGTTTATTTTCATTTCAAGATGCTTACAGAAAAAGGTTATCAATATAGGTAATATTGATTATAATGTTTGTGAGCTAAGACTAGTTGGAATGTCTATACAGAGCACTGTGCAAGGTTTGAGTTCCCAAAGTAGTTGTTTTTATTTTGACTTTATCGATAGACCAAACGTTTTTAAATGGAAGTTGTCACTTTCTGTTGTCGTTTTAAATGTGTGAAGCTGTGGTTTCAATAGATCTACCCCATCGATTAGCAAAATCGGTCAATCAGTTGATTATTGTATCAAATATCCAACCATTGAACTGGTTGTTAAAGAAAGTTCAAAGTGCATCATTTTTGTGTAAACATCAACACATCTATTGCTATATAAATTGACTCTTCCTAAGTCCCACCCCTTTTCGCTCTGTGCCCCAATAACAGCTGAGCAAACTAGGTACCTGGCGGAACCTTTGTCAACTTTCTCATTTTGTTTCCTGTAAACATTTTTTAAATATTTTTTTCCCCCTTGGAGAGTGAAGTCATGACCCGTCCTATTCTGACTCTGGTTGGATAGTACTTGTTGCTTTTGTTGGTTTAAGTCGCTTGGGTTGGGTCGGTTTAGACATGAGGAGCAAGATTTGGGTCGCGTACAAGGGTAATATAAGGGGTAAGCCAATTAGAAGCATCCTGGGAAAAATATTGCTTCCTGTACTTAGATAAGGAACGTGCGAGGCTCATCTATGTTGAAAAGAAATCAAAATTTTGAAGACGGCTCAGATGTTGTTGGGGGACCTGTAAAAGCAGCATAGACCTATAGTCCCATTTAAGTTATCTCATGTTAGCAAAATCCTTTCTAATGAGCTGGCTAACAATTTATGTAGATTAGCTAGCTAGTTAACTAGCCTTTTGGTAACTTTGGCTATCAGATGTAACTAGCTAACTAACTATTAGATTAGCTAGCTAGTTATCTACATTTTTGCAGACATTAGCGATCAGATGTAACTAGCTAACTTATGACTGATGTGAATAGCTAACTAGTTAACTTAATATGTGCAAAACAGGGACTTTATTCTCCCTCCAGCAGTGAACACAATTCATGGCTTTATAACACTGCTATGCTGTCACCCTGAGCCTATCCAGACACTTTTATGCTGACTAATAGTATGCTCTTAGTTGTTGCTTCCTGCAACAACTACGTCACACCCACAAAGGGTTGTACTTAAAGGGGAAGGCTGAGCCAGTAACACTATATTTATCACTTTTACAGCAAAATCTTTGAACTTTCTTCAAAATTTGTTTTTCTTTTCGACATAGACAAGCCTAGCGTGTTAGCATAAGTACAGGAAACAGGAAAGAAGAAAATTGACTGAGGTTTGCCAGCTAGCAAGTTTACTCAACTGTTAGTGGAGCACAGAGCAGAAAGGGGCAGGACTGAGGAAGGGTAAATTGAAAACAATCTATCTTTTATTAAGAGGTCTTGTGTTTTTAAGGTGTATTTAGCAAAGAAAAAAAAAAAAAAGAAAAGAAAAAAGAATGTGAGATAGTAATATCCCCATACACTGGTTAACAACCACTATTTATCGACGTAGACTACTTTTTGATGGGGTATTCTATGGTTGCAACCACACCTTAATGTGCATTAATGTGTTTAAGTTCTTTTTTAGAGCACCTTATGAGTTTTGTAGTGAAAGTCCCTTAGTGGTGTCTCCTTAACAACTACTGTCAATGCCATCGTGCCTTCTGTTTCAAGCACTTCCTGGTGTATTTTGTAAAACTCACCAAAAGCACTTAGCCTATATCTACACACTCTCTTTCTTCCTCTCTGTCTCTGTCCCCACACTTTCTCATCTTTCTTTTTCCTCTTCTCTTTCATCACCTCAGCCCATTGTCTTAATCTTTTTCTCGTGTCTTTACCTCCTGACCCCTCTCTCCTGGGGGAAGCCAGATTTCTCTCCGACTCCTCAGGCCTGTTCGGCCTTAAACAAGGTCACTAGGCCTTATTACAATCTAGCATGGCTAGACTCTTGAAAGAATGGACTACCTAACCTTTAGAAAATCATTATAGATGTAGGGTTAGCCTACTTTTGGTCTTAACACTAACCCTTGGTAAACCAAAGCCCAAGTCTAACGAATATTATATTTAATCTTATAAAGGTGCCAAAACATGTCCAAGATGACACTAAAGCATGTATCAACATGAGAAAACACAATAATTCACCTGTCCTCTCACTTCTCTCATACCTTCTTTTCTTACACTCCTCTTCTTCCTCATTTTCTCCCTCTCATGCTTGCTCTTCCTCCATGTACCTCTCTCGTCCGTAAACTGTCTATCTCTAGCACCACTTGAAGGTGACGTGTACTATCTGGTATTGAGGCCTTTATTAGACTTTTATTTCAGTTTGTGTGGTGTTTGTTCAATGCCGTTGAGATGGAAAAATGCTCTTCTTATAATGATAATTATTATTGTTTTGGCATTATGGTTAAAAAATGACAAAAAAACGAGAAATGTGTTGTTGAATGTTGTACAGATAGCACTAGAGATGTTGTGTTTTTTTAAAGAGAGCACAAACCTGAGCGATGGTCCCTTCCACTCCTCCCACTGGCAGATGGGAATAAAACAGCCTGCCAATCAATCTGCACGTCTAATGACAGAAATTTCCTCAGTGATGACAGATTTTCAAAATAAACCTTTTGTCTAGGTAGTGTTCTTGTCTGGAGGTTTGAATGTAAAAAGGTAGCCTTTGACTCAAACTCCATTCCTAAATTTCTTGCACAGAGGAAAAAATCCTCTCTGAAAGCAGCACTTGAGCCAAAATTTGTACTCTGTTGGAGGTATAGTTTGATTTCAGAAAAACAGGACTATTTTGCCTTCTTACTAAGAGTCAGAGAAACACATTTTAATGTATTTTTAAGCAGCTTGAAAGTATTTTTTAACACCATTAAGGAATAGTTTGGATTTTTGAAGTGGAGCTGTATGAGGCACTTACCCATAGTCAATTTATTACCTACAACAGCACGCCTGCAGTTTGCAGAAGCAGCAGGAGTACCAGTGCAAGAATAAAACACATTTTAACCACCTGAAAGATCAATGTTTCTAAAGTGTAAGTGTAAATGTGTAAGTGTACACTATATTTAAGATATTTTGTGCTTTACCTTGCTGTCAGATGGCCTTTTTTGGCAGGAAACTGTTGTTTTATAAGCCAAATTTTGTGCTCTCCAAAACAACCAAACTCCTTTAACAAAAATACAAATTTTTCCTCACATAACATGAGAGTTGATGGTACACTGCTGTCTCAATCTGTTCATTTTTTGTGTGTGTGTTTTTTGTGATTTCAGTGAATCCAAACTCATCCGTTAAATGACTGAAGTAACACAAACAAACTAACCAATGGGTGACCAGCAACTTGTGTGTTCTGTGAGGTTAAATCACAGATTTCTTCTATGGAGTTTGGTTAGTTGGGAGAGAGCGATATTTGGTTCATATAACAGCAGTTTCCCATTTTCAAAAGGCTGTCAGCATGTACACTTAAACTAATATAATTTTTTTAGGTGGCTAAAATACATTTAGCTGCTGACCCTGTCCACAGCAGTACATTACTTAGCTTCCTGCACTGTAACTCCTGCTTCTCCTGACAAACTGGAGTAATACACTGACTATGGATAAGGGCGCATCAATCCCATTTAAAAAAATCTGAACTAAAACTTAAGCCCATTTTAGCCCAATTATATCTATGGAAACAGAAAACTGGTGAAATTCATCTTTACATTTCTCCAAAGAAGGACAATTGGCCTATTGAAACCATCTGTTATATAAAGATGTATTTATATAACTGTTAAGTCCACGGTGGAGGGACATGGAAACTTTTTTTTTTTTTTTTTTTTTTTGATAAAATAGTTTCCAACTCCTCAGTGTTGAGGGTGTTTTTCCCTATTTTTCAGAGGAGCCACTGACATAATTAATTAAGCAAAACAAAGTTTAGCTCATTATTCAAATTACCTTCAAAGTTCAAAACAAGACGTGATAAGGCATCCTTTGTCTGACTCTGAGTTGTGAAAATGGCAAAATTCTCTACAAAACAAACTATCCCTTTACATTTGCACCTGTTTTCAGCTGAATACAATTTAGCTCCCTTGTGGTATTTCAAATGTACGTGAAAATTGCACCTTATTATCTCCTGATTGTGAATCAGATCATTTCACCTAAATGATAACACTGTAATTTATTGAATATGTTATGGCTTGACATACAGTATCTATTGGTATGATCGTTTTGAAGGTGTTGTTTATTATGAAATGACAAATCTTTGTGAGGTGAGGGGGCCATGTATGCTGGGTTTGGGCTCTTGTGTAGTTTACTGCCATTGCAGTGAGGGAAAACTGATCTAACATAGTAGTGACTAATATGACTTTGTGGACAGATAAAAAAAATAAAAAATAAAACGCATTAGAAATAAATAAACACAAACAAAATAACCATGTCTCCTTTTCTTATGTCTTCCTACACCAAATTCTCACAAGTTTTAAATACTCACAATATTTATATTTCTTTCATCCACCCTAAATATTCAAGTGTTGCTTATAAAACTTGTTTATGCTGAGAAGTTTTTGAAAGTTCCACTGCAATCCACAGACTGAATCAAGCTGCAGTGCTGGCTTCCTTGAAGAAAATGAATTACAACTTTTAGAAAAGGGGGGCCTCTTGTGGCTTTGAGTAGAATTGCAGGAATTAGAGAAATTGTGAGGGACCCCCTACCTGTCCTCCCCTATAACTTGATCTTTGCTTCTACAACTACACTGGGGATTGGTAATAGTTGTAAATGTGTTAGAAATTGTGAATAACTTGTTTTTGTAATTGGATAATTACTGCAATGAAGACAGAGCAATGAATAAAACTGGAACACAAAGACAAGATATTTAATGTCCAAACGGAATAAATTAATTGTAATTTGTAAATATACACGCAGTCTGATGCTAGTAATATGTTAAAGTAAATGTGTTATATCACCTTTTATTTTAACAACATTTAGTTGGTGTTTGGGATCTGAGGACACTAATTGTTGCAGTTTTGAAAACAAAATTATTTCCCATTCTTGCTTGCTGTACAACTTCAGGTGATCAGCAGTCTGGGGTCTCCACAGTGAGCCTTACATGTGTCTTGTCTTGCTTAAATAAGCAGGGGTGTCACTGAAAAAGATGTCTGGATGACAGCATATATGTCACCTTCCAAACAGGTCTCAAACAGGTGTTTTTTCAGCATTCTGCAGCTTTTCCAGTCTTCTGTTGCCCTTGTACCAACTTTTTTGTACACACATTGTAGGCAACAAATTCAAGAATGAGTGTATACAATCAGTATGTATGTATTAAATATCTTGTTTTTGTACTGTATTCAATTGAGTACAAATCAAAAAGAATACTGTTTTATTTACATTTGACCAACTTTTTCTGGAATCTGGGGTTAGTAACCCTTGAGAACACTTTGTCTCACATGTTCTCTGGGTGTTATGGCTGCATGTATGTTAGAAATCCAGGAATCTAAGCCTGCTGATCACCATTTCAATAATATTGTGCAGCAGTGGTTGTCAAACTTTGTGGCCTTCAGTAATAATCTTGAAGATTTTCATTTAAATAAATGTCACTATCACTGAACAAGGTGACATGACGGTGATTGAGTCTAGGGCCCACTGATGAAAGCTCACAGGTATTTGTAGTATTACAAACTGGTGGTATGTATGTGTCCACAGGGGTGTTTTTGGTTCTTTTATGCTGCTTCCCAGTTTTGGACACATGATGTACTTCCTCTCTCTCTGTTCCAAAAATAATTCACCAAAAGTTGGCACCAACCAAATTGCTTCAATACTATTGAGTATCAAAAAATGTGTTGTTATTTGGCACCAAAAATCTGATACCTAAGGAGTTTTGACAGTTATTTATATTTTTTATATAGTCCAATACTGTGCAGATATTCCATCAATTTCCTCATTTTAGTCCAGTTATCCAGGCTGAGCTAAGTTTCTCCAGCTGGTCCGAGGTCTTTGGTCAGTGTCTTCCTTAAATAGTAAGTAACTGTGCCATAATGTGCAATCCTTGTTTTTTTGTTCAAATGGATGTGGTATCAAAAAAGAAGCTTTTATGATGGTACCCAGCTCTAGACCAGAGATAAGCCATGTAATTGTTAAATCTGTCTTCATATTACATCAATGGTTACTTTAAAAAATTCTCAGGAGGTTTTCCAGAAGTGACAAGTTGCTCTGGATGCCCCTGGTTTACCTGATTGTACCCAGGACCTCAACTTTATACAAATGAGGAGGGGACAACGTGTTGCCTCATCTCTTGAAACACATCACGGCTCTACCAGAATGCATTGCACACCAGCTTACATAGGCAATAAATGAGAAGGGTGGAAATGACTGATGCTGTAGTCGACACGTACCTTGAGAGTTTGTGGCAAGATTCTTCTGAAACAATCGACAGACTTGCTCACTTGAGTGTGAATTGACTTATCTTTTTCCAGTGTCTGCTAAATGGTTACTATGGCTGAATAAACAAAGTTAGACTTGTTATTGGCATACCAAGAAGGGAACCCCAGATCCGTGAAAGATCTTGTGAGAGTGATCGTTTTAACCCAAACCATGATCTTTCCCCAAACCTAACCAAGTGGGGGGTTTTTTTGTCCCTAAATCTATGCAGATCCTAACCACAGTCTTTTAACACTAAAAAGGTTTGCACAGCATGCCTCAAATCATGTAAGAGTTCCTCTGGTTTCCTTCTAGACACAACCACTTGTTATGGAGATGATACCCCACAGATGTCTTTGGTGGTGAGGTCCAAAAACATACCTGCTAATACTGTTTGTTGCCACAGATGCAGAAATGGACATCTTCAAGACTGTTACTTTAAGTGTGGCCCCTTAAAAGAAGCAAAGCCAACTTATGATCCAGTTTACTAGTTGCAATAAATGTACCAGTTGTGAGCAGCTCCACCAAAGAGTGATTTTCCTCACCATCTGTATATTTGAAAAGGTTTTTAAGTTCTAAGATGTGAAATGACTTAAGAAAGTCAGGAAAATCAATCAATTTTTTTTTTTTTTCATGAGCTTATGAACCATCAGATTAATACTGAGAGCATTTGTGGGGGTCCCGTCCCCCAGGTCGGGAACCACTGTTCCACAGTATGAAACTCAGTAGGTTTATCTTTTACACTGTGAAGCTGTAAATGTTATTTTGCAGTAAAGAGAAAAACAGTGTGAAGTTGTCCAGATATAAAAGATAATGTTTTCATTTCTTTTGTTTCTTTAGTCTATGATGATTCAGTTTCCTTGGTAAACTGACAAATGTAACAAATAACTTTTTCATTTAGTGTTTCCTGTCATTTCAGTAGGAACTTGCAGGTTAAACATAACTCCAACCAAAGCACAGGTACAGAGGATTAGGGACCAGACCCTTTGTATGAAGCTGCTATTGTTAACAGACAGAAGGTCTATTCAGCTTAGGGGCCCCTTGACTTGTTGGGTCCCTGGGTTTATGCCTTGTAGGCCTATTTGGTCATCCATCCATGTACCTCAGCTACTCTCATAGCTGCAATATAAATTCTGTCAACTGTAAAGACCACTGCAGTTTTGTGAGAGTCTCCAAGCATCAACTTATTAATTATTTTTTAATTATGTGTACCTGGAGAGAGTTTATAGCAGCTTTGAGATCCCCAACCAGCAGCAGTTTCAGTGTCTGATGGTGCACCAGCGCCCTCCAGTGGAAACACATGAGAGAGTTGAAATAAGAAACTCCTACTCTGCATTATATCTATTAATGTAACTCATGAGAAAAATCACATACATTAAACAACAGCACTGTTAATTGTGTAAGTTAGGATGATTTTGTATGATCTACCTCAAGAAATGCAGCCCAGGCGGTAGAAAGTAAAACAAGAATAAAGGCAGCAGAAAGTTTGCACAAAACCGGATGTCATAGATTTTTCTTTCAAAATACAATTCAGAGCACTATGGAATTTCAAATTAAAATTTGGCATATCTATGAACATGCATTCAAAAATGCAAACAGAAGAAAAAGACAATGTTATTATAATGTAATACTATTATATCTTCAAAATATTCTCAGTTTCTGCAATTGTGGTTTGACACATTGGATTTATTTTGAAACTCTTGACAGGAAGTTGTACATTAATTTCGGCTGACTTTGCTAAAGTGGGACGTGGAAATTTTAATCACTCAGCTATAATGGGGAAAACACCAGCTCTGTTGCAGAGGGTTTAGGGAAGGAAGGAAGGAATTCCATATCTTTAAATTTCTAAAATGTATGGAGTCATCAGTGTGCCAGTAAAAAAAAAAAATGTAAAAGAAGAAGAAGGAAAAAATAAGAAAACAGATCTGGAATATAAAGATAAGTAACAAAACATAAAAGAATAAATACAAGGATTTTAATTTGTATTTATTTGTTCATTTATTTTTGCATGTATTTATATATTTGAAAATATTAATTTGCATACTTTTTGTATTGACTTAGTTTTATATAATGCAGTTTATTTATTTTTATCCCTTTTTTTCTAATTTTTCTTTTTTTGTCTTATTTTTGCAGGAAGGCCTGTCTAAAGTTAATTGACAGATTGGTCTTTAAAATTTACAGAATAAGAAAACTAAATGGGTACATACAACATCATATAAAAGGAAATAAATCTAACAAATTAAATTTTCAAAAAAATAGCACAATTATATGAGAAAATATATATTGTCAAAATAAATAAATAAATAAATAAATAGTAAATTAACAAATGCATGTTAAAATAAATTAACATTTCATAATGATTATTTTATATTTTAATTAATTAATTAATTTATTTATTCATTTCTCGGTTTCTTTTATATATTATATTTTTCACTTAATTATTTATTCTTCTATTTATTTATTCTTTCATGTATCCCTTCCTTTATATTTCCACATTTTTATTTACTTATTTATTATTTTATTTATTTCTTCTTATATTTAAAGAGTTTTTTTATTTAATAATTTATTCTTTTTAATTGCTTATATTTATATTTCCATTTATTTATTTATTTTTTCATTTATTTAATTTAAATATCCATTTCTTCCATTTGTTTATTCTTTCATTTATTTATTTAATTTATTTTTCAATTTACTTATCTATTTTTTCATTTATTTCTCTTTATATTTCCATTTTTTAAACTAGCTTATTCTAGGCTATTGTGTATTTTATTTATCATTTATTATTATTTTATAATTCTTTTAAAGATTTATTCTTTTTTATGGCACTCCTATGACTCCATAGTTGTAAGATTGTGGACTGAATAGATTCGCAGCAGGTCCAGTCAGGTCCTAAATAAAAAAATAAATGTAAAACATCAATTAACACTATTCCGTGAGAGGCAGAGTTAAACGCTCCAGGGTTGGCCTTCTTATTATGTACCTATTAGCCTACATCCCTGTACCAGGGCGATAGTCTGCTCCCTGGTGACTGCTGGTTGAGACTGAGTGGGCGAGACAGAGAGATATAGAGACAGAGAGCGAGAGAGAGAGATAGACGGAGAGAGAGAGAGACGGAGAGAGAGAGAGAGAGAGAGAGAGAGAGAGAGAGAGAGAGAGAGAGAGATCCTTTTGCCCATAATAAACCGCACCGTTACAGCCACTAAAGCTTCCTTCCATCATCTCCACCGGAGGAGAAACAACTGAGCATCTCTTCACTTTGCCACTCGCTGCTCGACTCGCTCTTGGAGCATCCATCCATCCATCCAGCTACGGCAACAAGAAGACTGTTTCATCTTCTTCCTCCAGCACACACACACACTGCAGCAGTACTCCTTCACTCGCAGCTTTTTGGCTTCTGACAGAGGCTGAACACGGACAGAAGACTGTGAAGAAATCCACTTGTGATCTGCTGCAGAACTCCCTCCGCGCACGTCTCCAACATGAGCGAGGTGAGTGAACGCGTAAATCAGGACTGGTGTCTCAGATTGGATCAGTTTGTGGAGGAACTGGTGCAGTTCTTTGAGTTGTTTCGCGCGCTGCGGTCATTTTCTCTCCATCAGTGTCTACATCAGGCACCTGTATGGAATTAACCGTGTCATTTCACTCCAGCAAGCATGCGCAGGGAATTCAGCCTAGTGCCATTTCTTCTGTCCATCCAACCCCTTCACCCCCCCCCCACCCCCGCCAAAGAAAAAACCCGCAACCACCGAGGTGCGGTTAAGAGTCAGAACAAAATGTTTTAGCGCAGAGCTCTCCACTCTTGCTTGGCTTTGGTCCCAAGTCTGACAGAAGCAGCACTGCTGCAACGAGAGGCAGCAGCGGTGACACCAGCTCACATCGCCAGTGGGCACTGTGAACATCTGGTGGAGCAGGAGGGTTTCCCCAAAGTAGGGTCCGGGGAGCTCCGGGGGCCTTGCGGGGGCTCCAGAGGGGCCACAATACCGGGATTTTATGAATTATTTAAATTTAAACGATGATTTGTCATTTAAGAGAGAAAGATTGCGCATTTTTATGATGATATATGAGAGATAATAACCAGTTTTCCCCTGCAGAGTGTATAAAACGGAGCTTGCTTTCCATAAATCATGCAGTATATAAAGTACCACTGCATGGATCCTCCTCAAACTGGCTGCATATGCATCATTTCTGTCCTTGCATAATAAAGTAGCTTTTTTATGGAGGATATGGGGCTCGATGCTGCAGGCATCTGTGCTAATGGAGGAAGACTTGGGGAGTGTGATCATGTATGACTGAAGTATAGCATGTTGATATGTGGCTGCAGAAAAGGAAAATTCTAATTTTTTTAGTAATTTCTTTGCGTTTTTCAATATTTGCCCGTATTAATGTGACATTAATACAGTGATGTTGGGAAGCTTCACAGTACTTTACAAGGGAGAGCAGAGCTTCTTAATATGGAACACTGTATCTGACTATGTGATAAAAATAAAAAAAAGACGCTTTACGTCATTCTTATGAGCAACTTTATCAAAATGAAGACACTGATAATTCATTAATTAATTTGGGATACAAATTCATTATTTTGCAGGGCTCAACAATAAGGATTGCAAATAAAATGCCACGTTGGGCTAGTAAATCTCGCCGGACTTGGTAAATTTAAGCGGTTTAAGTAATTCTTTATACAAAAGTAGCAGACGATGCTGTTTTCATTTTCTCAAATATGGATATTTCCCATTTTTCTTTGTGTGTTGTCACATTAAACTGCATATCTTTGGGTTCTGGACTGGAAGACATTGGAGTTTTAAAAACTAGGATGGGCCTTTTTCACTATTATGTTACATTTTATAGATGTTGCAGCCCTGGACAAGACATTAAACATGAAAATTAACTTAAGTCTTTATTATTACTTGACAAGTGCTAATAAATAAGCTAGACTGTACAATGGCAAGTAAAAATTAACTTCCAGCGAGAGGAATTCTGACCCATTCGACCAACCGAGTAATTGAAAAAAAAAAGTTAAGCATAGTTTTGAGATACAAACTCTTTATTTAGAGATACTAACACATTATGTTGAGATACTAAGTCATTATTTGGTGACACTAAGTCAGTATTTTGTGATAATTAGTCATTAGTTTGAGAAAATGATCAGTATTTTAAGTAACATTATTTAGAGATACCATGTAGAAGCTAGCTTATTTTGAGATGCTAACTCATTATGCTGAGAAACATTATTTAGAGATACTATGTTATTATTTCGAGAAGCTAACTCTTAAAGTTTGTCATAATAATGACTTACAGGATTTTTTTAATTAATTTTTTTATCAGAATGGCATAAACGGGCTTCCTTACATTACAGTCTCTTGGTCTTTTCAGGGCAATGTTGGAACCATCAAACTGAAAATGTAAAATTCAGCTTGAATCTGACTTGCAGGATTAATTCAGTTGTGTGCTGAGGACCTGTGTGAGTGCTTTATTACTTCTGGGGTACTTATGGCTTAATCCTTAAGGTTTAACCTGCAAGCTGACCCAGACGTTCTGTGGCTCTACAAAGGAGGAGAAATGAGTGATGTATTACTGTCATCACAGCCTTAAATGTTCATGTTTCCTTATAGGTGGCATCTTTTGTGGTGTTTCTTCACATTGTTGCAGAATGGAAATGAAAACGTAGTTGTCTTATATAAGCTACTAACTCATACAGTATAGTGTGCCATGTCAGGAGGAGCAGCGATGGCAGCTCAATCGATCAATTCCACATCGATAAAACTAACGTTATGGAGGTCCCCGCGGAGTGATTATTTTCACTTCTCTGTCTCAGAAGCAGAGCATTGCTCCAGTGGGACGGCTCATTCTGTACATGTGCTGTTTTTCTAACGTCCTCCTCGCCATTCACTCCTCAGCTCTGCACTCCTGGTGCAGATGGGAAGCGTCAGTGTCTCTTGATACATAGCAGATGATGCCGCTGCTGCACATGGGGGATTTGAAATGTAAACACACAGAATGATAGATAGAACATCTGCTGGTCACTTCTGAAATAACTTGAAATCACAGCATCTGGGACAACTGTGCTTTGAGAATGGACTATATGGCCCGAACCACTTAGTGCCTGCAGTTTGCCTGCAAAGCCGTGAAGAAGAGGTGCATTTACTGTTGGTATCTGATACAAGACAAGACAGGATTTAATTTTTTTGGACATTCAAAAGCTGATGTCTAAGTTATGAGATGTTTTTTTCATTCTAATAATTTTCTAATTTTGAGCTTAAATGATCAGTTGATTGATCAGTCATTTTTCAAGAAAGTCTCAGCCTGTCATTTTTGAGGCTTTGCCGTGTTTTTCTTTGTTTTTTTCTTTTCTTTTCTTTTTTATTTCTTCTTCAAGAATCACAGACATAATGGCGGATCTTGGCAAGAGAGGCCGGGCCTCACTGATCACTGCGCAAAGTTTCCTGATGGACAGACAGCTTTATGTGTTTGCTAAAGTAGCTAACTGCTAACTGCTGCTAACTGTTACTGCCATTAGTTAACTTGCTCAGTTACCCGTGCAGGTAACATTAGTGATCCTATTAGCTGAGCTGGTTTGTTAGCTTCATGGTTAGCAGTTAACTACTTTGCCAACAAGTAAAGCTATCTGTCCAGCTGGAAACTAAGTTAGAGTTGAGGCTGAACAGCCACAAGACAATAGAGGGAAGACAAGAAAATATTTTTTATATAAAATATGATCCATATATCTTATTCTTCTGAGTTTTATCAAAGAAATGCCTCTGGATGGCGGTTGGCGTCAGATTTCCTGTAAATTACGACTGGTTTCTTGCACATGTTCTTGCAGAGGTCTGCATCCAGGTCCCTTTTGTTTTTTGGGCTGCCTATCAGAATAGTTATTCAAACTTAAACTTGGGCTTTAGGTAGCTGCAACAGACATTTTTCACTATTTTCAGACGTTTTATAGAACAATTGATGGGTTAATCACGAAACGAATTAGCACTTAATTGATAAGATGTCCAAAAAAATCAGGTTTTATCTTACCTATTTTTTGTTCCATCAAGTAAAAACTGGTATTTCAAAAACAAAACCTGGGATTTCAAAAGCAAAAACTCCAAATTCAAAAGCAAAATTTGGTATTTCAAAAGCATAAATGCACATTTCAAAAACAAGATGAACCAAGTCCACGTCATCCTTTTTAAAACACCCATGTCCGGCCTTTAATGTTAAATCTTTCATACCATCTGAATACAGCAGCTGACCTGGAAGACCTACAGTGAACATCATGGTCCCTCTCACCAGCCGGTAATCTCTGGCGGCCATCCGTGCCATCCCACTTCCAACGCACGCCATTTGGACGGATACAAGTTGAACCCATGACCTCATGCATTAGACTGCAGCCATGGCACAATCCCAGTGGATTGGGATGGGGCGATATGTGGAGTGTAAAAAAGCGTTTCCTTTTTATTATACAAACACACGTTTATAAATTTACGTAATATGAATGCAAAAGTATAGAGGACTGAAGCTGCCCACATCAAAAATTGAGAAAAATGAATGACTCAATAAATGAATGAATATGTCATTAAATACACCAAAATGGTATTAAAGACACATGTAGGTATTAATTCATTAATGTGAATTGACTTTTTCAGTTAATTTTCCATTTAAAAAGAATACACAGCATAGAGAATATATACAAGAACACACTATACTAAAATATAAAAATATACAAATATCATACAAGAACACACTATACAAAATATATCAAAGACATAAAAAAGGATAACATCTATATACATAAGACAAGGGTGCAATGAGGAAATGCAAATGCAAAAGGAAAATAATAAATAATAACTGAGATATCTGTAATATATTTACTGTAATAAATCATAAAAAGAAATTAAGGAAACATGCTACTCTGACAACAACGCTACAACCACGCTGTCGTCCCTTGAAATTTCCATTCCTGGCCGAAATGACTTTTTCCATGCCCATTAAATGTTAATTAGAGTTTAGCTTGACTCACTCATGCACAATGCGGGTATAAGCCTGCAACCGTTTCAGGCTGCATAGTTTTCTTTAGCAGAGATGTAGTAATTTTGGAGTCTGGCAGGCAATGAGACAGGCCGTCACTGAACTCAAACTGTATTTTCAGAGTGGTGGGCTTTTGTTTTCAGGATAACAGGCTTAACTTTACATTGACAGTCAGCTGACAGTTATAAACAGATGATCAACTTACAGTGTAGGACTCGTCTTCGCTTGTTATTGTCAAAGGGAGGAGGGGCCGGGGGCGAAACAACTCGCTTCAACCATAGACTGTATATTAAACAGGACTTCAACCACTGTCCACACACTGGAAATGAGGGTTCCAAAAGGGTTCTTTGTGAAGGGCTGAGGTGCTACCCACAACCATTCAGTCCAAAAGAACCATTTCTGAAGAGAGGGTTTGTCAATTGTTCTTTGTAAGGCTAACGGTTCCATTAAGACCTGTTTCATTCAAAGAACCCTTTTTGGAATAAAGAGTTCTTCAAGGATTGTCCAGCTCTTAAAAAATTCTTCTGTCAAGGGTTCTTTGTACCGTAATATAAGAGGGTACTCTCTAGAACCCCATGAGTGTGTTCTAGATAAAAGGTTCTCAGGAGAACACCCTGAGTGTGTTCTAGACATAATCCTTAGAATATAAAAGTGTTCATGATAGAACACCCTGAATGTGTTCTAGTAAAAAAAAAATCATTGGAATATAAAGAGGTTCTCAGTAGAACCCCCTGGATGAGTTCTTGTTAGCATCCTTAGAAGGTGGAAAAGCTCTGGTAAGAACCCCCAGAGAGTGTTCTGGGTGGAACCATTACATCATAGAAGGGTTCTCTGCAGAACATCTCATAGGGAGTTCTGGGTGAAACCTGGTTCTAGGTAAAGCCCTTCATGGTGGGTTCAAAGTGTGATTCTCTGAAAGGGTTCCAAGAGGAACCTTACTAAAAGTTTCTAACAGGCACCAAAAAGGATTCTCCTATGGGGACAAGAACCTTTTATGGTTCTAGTTACACCTTTATTTCTAAGAGTGT
>JAJHUR010085625.1:0-30361 GCA_027495735.1 Lutjanus campechanus
GAGTTCACTGTCCGCTGATCCTGTTAACAGCCTGTTCTCCTGGTTCAGCAGCAGCATGCCCCACACCTAACACACACACACACACAGGAAAATGAACACTGTCACAGAGACTCATCTCATTCATCCAGGTAAGATGAATTGAACAAAATTTTAAAGTTCCAGTGGACTTCTATTTATCATCAGCAGCTGATGCAGACCAAAGAAACCTCTTTTAATCTACAATGGTCCAGGTGACAGTTTAAATTTGTGTGAAGAGAAGCAAGATGTATCTAATATGAATGGGTGCTATATAACTGACTCATCACAAACTTAAACTAGTGAATAAGCATGGAAATATATCATATTAAAAATGTCATGCAAAAAAAACATTTGGACCTTCACAAGCTTTTAGGTTATTTTTTCTAAAGCTTTGACATACAAGGTCTTGCTGACATGACAGCTGAGTTTGATAGTTGGATATTATCGAAAATTTCATTTCTCAAAGAGCAGTCGCAGTGATCTGCTCTGGCCTTCATTCAGTTAAATAATTCAAGCCTGTCTCCCCTGCCTTATCTCAACAACAGATGCAATAAATCAAATGACCTTTTCAGGACAAAACTCAAGCGACTGAAACTGCATTAGCTCCGCTTTAGAAAAAGAGCAGAACTGAAAAGTCAGAGGCACGGAAATTAGAAAGTGTGAGAAGTGAAACCTGCTTGTGAGTTCTCTGACAACACTGGTAATGTTTATATGTGTTTAGTAACCAGGAGCTTTTCCTGTAACATCCAGATGAAGCAGCATTTCAAGAGCATCTACATTCTGTATCATGATATATTTCTGAGTAAAACAGAATACGCAGCATTTGTCGATGTGATCTGATTTGAACATTGAAAAGTTATAACCCAGCTTTTTTCTGTTTGTTTTTTTAATTGAACAATTCCCATCTGTATTTTCTTACTTTTCGTGATTTTAAGGGCTTTGATATAAGACAGAATCTCATTATGAAATACAATAAACCTAGATTTCACTTTTTACTGCTGCTACTAAGCTGCTAAAAGTTGGAAGAATGATTGATGGGTGAATGAAATGATATTATTGGTTGAAATTGGTTGATTCAAGCCTTCATAAGCACACAACATATTTTGCTTGACAAGAAGCTCAACTGTGCACTATTTTTGGAATATTTTCATTGCTTTATCTTGCCATCAGATGGCCTTTTCTGACAGGAAACTGCTGTTATATAAACAAAAAAAAAAATCGCACTCTCTCCCTCACACTCTATGATGAAATCAGTCATTTCTTAGGCTGACCTTATTTTTAAGTCTCAAAAATATGTCTTTCTGTTGACCCTGTCCACAGCAGCACATTGCTTAGCTTTTGTGCTGGTATTCCTCTCTGCTTCTCCAAACTGGGGGTGTGCCGACCACAATTCATTGTAGGTAATACACTGTGTCTGGATAAGTACCTCATTTTCAAATAATCTGAACTATCCCTTTGATGACCGTAGACTAAGAAGCCTCTCACCTCGCTGCGATGGCCCACCATGGTCTTGAAGCAGTGCTGTGTGTCCAGGTCCCACCATTTCACAAAACTGTCCTTGGAGCTGTAGAGCAGCAGAGCACACAGACGTAAATGCATAAATCAAACCTGCATGCAGGTTGGTTGCATCAAAGGTAGTATGAAGTCTTATAGTGTAACTTAAACTTACAATCACCACATTATTTACTGTAAATACAGAGTAACACCACACTTATAGTTGTGAAGTAGCAAATTTCATTATCCCAAATTAATATGAAAATAAAAATGTGCTCCTTTGCCATAAGTGAATGAGGTCAAAGGGACAGATGATGTAAAAGCCCAAAAGCTCTTCTGGGAACATGCCCTAAAGCTCTCGTTTTCATCTATGAATACGAAACTCTTCAAAATATGTAAGGAGTCCTTCAGTATGGGGTGACTTTTCACTACAGCTGCTGAAAGTGACACGGAAAGCAGAGATTCTACAGTAGTTGGTTTTAATTAGACTCATGGTATGACAAAGTTTTCTTTCTTTATAGTTGCATGCCATAAAATAATTTTTAACAACTAATGTCAGTGTCCAACAAGGGGCAAATAATATCCTAATAACAATAATTTTTCATTTGCTTTTTGGCCTTGGTGAGTGTAATTGTGTGTGGGCTCCCTTTAAGCTATAATGGTAGGTTTCCCATCAGAAAGGGCTGTCTGACTAGGTGGAAATTATTTGTTAAGGAACAACATAGGGGTTTTGAGGGACTGAAATCTCAACACAGTGAAAGTTAAGTCACTGGAATTAAGTAGAGCTGACCCCTAAAACTTGATGATTCAAATCATCCTGTTGGGAAGACCCCTAAGTCAACTCACATTTTGTCGGACGGATCTCTGCACTTTAGTTTTTTAGCTGTCACTGTACAAAAAGCAATGCAGGGGCAACAGCACAGCAGGCTGTAAACATTACAAACTAAGTCTCAAAGTTGAACACAAACCACAAAACAAACCGATGGAACCAGAGTATGAATGGAATGATGGAATGGAATGAAGAGTCATATGAAAATCATCAGTCATATTGAACCGTCAAATTTGATGTGACTGACAAAATTATGAGTCAGGTACAGCCCTAGATTTAGCAGGAAGGGTCATAAAACTCTGCAAATACAATCTAGACATACTGAGGCAATGGAATAGATTATTATTATAAAATGCATTAATAATTCTTGTCTTTGTGTACCATTTGCTTTTTAACAAATAAGCTTGACCTGACCACTGTCACTACTGAGAACACAGTGGACAAAAGTTTCTGACTCTTCTGTGTTCTCACAATGACACACATTTTATTGATAATTAGTCAATCAGCAAAGGTAAAAGGTGTGTTACCTCGTGACCAAGAGGTTCTTGTCTTTGAGGAACAAGGCCTGCGTGATGACATCTTTATGGCCCCTCAGCCTGTACAGCCCACACTCATTGATGATGTCCCACACGATCACATCTGTGTCCTGTAGAGGCAGGAAAAGGTAATAACATGCTTAATACAAGCTGCAACAAACAGACTGCACACCAGTTGTGCAGAATCAGACTAGAATTCAACTATTTGATCATGTCTGGACTACTGACAGAAACACCTACAGTGTGCTTCTCAGGTGAAATTGTATCTGTGTAATTACTTCCCCTCTTGATCTTACAGGCTTCTGTCTCCTCAAGACTCCATCCCCACGCACAATTTTGAAAGCATGTGAAACTTACATATGTCACACAAACCTTAACAAAAACCAAAAAAACAAAAAACAAACAAAAAAAACCCCCAGCCATCTTACCTTAGAACCAGTGACAAGCCGAGCTCCAAGCTTGTCATAGTTTATAGTGCTGACAGCAGACTTGTGGCCATTGAAGGAGACATTGCTCTCACCATTCAGCAAGCTAAAGATTCGCACAGCACCGTCCTCATAACCCACAGCAATATGGATGCCATCTGGTGAGGGGCAGAGGTAGGTCACCTCATGTTTCTGTCCCTGCAGGATCAGGACCTGGACAAAAAGACAAAGAGACAGACACTAAATGGTATCCAGGAATCCAGGTATTTTATTTTTAGTTTTAGTTTCTAAAGTTGCTACAAACAGTTTTCTGTTGGAGACCCGGATTTGTCCTCCACTGCTGTCATAACCATGTCAAAATCTCACCTTCTCTCCTTTTCGGACATCCCAGATGAAAACATGCTCACACGCAGCCACAGCAACGTAGCGCCCCCTCTCTCCCCCTCGGAGGGTCACATATGCGATGTTAGCTTTTTGGCTGCCGATTACTCCAAACACTGCGCTGGCAACGTAGCGCAGGTACTGCTTGGTCAACCCCATGACCGGCAGCCCTCAGTGATGATGAATCCTGTTTCAGAAGAACATAGGAGACTTCAATTGATCACACTATTTATGGAATAGAAAGAACACTGACATATTCCTAAACTACTCCCACAGCAGTGTATAAGGCATGTTATAGTCATAGTGACATTATATTACTTTGTTTATTCATTTATTGAAAATGCAGTTTGTTCATTTATTCTCCCCAAAACATGCCAACAAGACTTGGCAATTTGTCCTCACAAAACAAACATAGTCTGAAATAATTAGAATAATGTTATCATCTAAGATCAGGCTGTTCAAATTCTTCCGCACGAAAATTTGGAAATGATTTCTTTATGGGCCTTGCTTTCCTACATGGCATTGTCATGTTGCCACAAATTGGAAGCACAATATTGCCTAAAATATCACTATATACTGTGACATTAAGATTTCCCTTCATTGGAATCATTCATTTGAGATCTAGACCAAACCAGGAAACAGCCCCAGACAAAAAGTACAGAAGAGAATCCAGATACCACTGGCTAAAAAACGTAGGCTATAGGGTAATAACAGAAATAAAAGAATTACCTTTTATTAACTATTTACAATTTTAAAATAATAACAAGCTAATATAACTATTAAGCATTTTTTCAGTGCAGTGTGATTACTACTTTTATTCCAGTCAGTAAAGTATATCTAGTGTTCAGTAGATGGCATGGACATCATACATCTCCACCATGGTAAAGAAAGCTCAGAAATAACTGTATTTCTTAAGGATACTTAAGAGAGCATAATGCTGGTGCCAAGTTCTTGTTAACTTCTACAGAGGAGCAATAGTAGGCATCCCGACTGGAAACATCACAAACTGCCATGGGATGTGCACGACCCAGGACAGGGAGACTCTGCAGTGACTCTGTGATTAAAACCTCCCACAACATCATTGTTGCCTATCTACCGAGCATCAGTGACATTGGGGAGGTGAGGTGAGGTTTCTGCACAGAGCCCAAAGGATACTCAACAACAAAACCCACTTCAGCCAAAGCCTGTTCATGCTGCTGCTGTCTGACAAGAGATACAGAAGTATCTGCTGCTGTAACACCAAGAGCAGCTTATTCTTTCAGGTGTGAGACTAATAGTTTGCTTTATTTTCTCTCTTCAACTAACCTACTGTAAATCATTTTAAATGTTGAGCAGAGTAGCAAAATAGGAACTACGTCTTAAAATCGCTATACAAAACTTTGTTGAACAACGCTAAATAATTCTGTCTTGTATCTTGTATATCTAAACTGATATCTCATGTCATTTACGTTATATTCTAATGAAACAGAAAGCATCCGCATACAGGCATAAAGCAATAAAGATTAACTTTGTGATTGATCCTGATGTGCAAGAGGATTATTAATGTGGCAAAATGTAACTATAATGCACAACAGCTGCCTTTATAATGTGATTTATAATGTGTAGCTATTGCTAGTATTCCAGAGTGAGCTTAAAACGCGTTTCGTGCCATTTTCATCAACGCTAGTGTCACATTAATATTACTACAGGTGTATTCCCGCTTTTCTGTGGCTAAATCTGCATTATATGCTGCTTTAAAATAAGCAACAATTGACTTACATGTTTAGTTTTTGTACATTTCTACTCAAGTACAGCACGTTTGTCTACTCAGTCAGAGAAGCGTTTGTTTTGATACGATACAGTGCCCGCGTGGTCGGAGGTAAGCGCTTCTGACGCATGAATCAACTCTATAAGCTTCAAACCCCGTCCGCCCAGCAACCACCGTACAACGAATCGAGTAAACCTACCCACGACACACCGGTGGTTCCTGTACCCACGTGGTGAAGTTTCTGGGTAAATTAAGCTCCTAACATCTGATATAATGTTGATTTATGTCTATATAAGTTTTAGATTAAGTTAATATTTTTTCATTCAACGCAACACATTATACGTTTAGTTAGTTTCTCCTCTTACCTCTGAAATGCGGCTGCTAGCTTAACTTGTGTTGTGTTCCCCGAGCTGCCGTTTCAGACCCAACTAGTCGATCATCACATATCGATACGGAACAGTAAAAGAAGGTATCCAACTGTCACCATGAACCAATAGTATGTGGAGTCAGGTTTGCCATAAAAAAGAATAAATCTGTAAAAGAATGAGAAAATAATCGTGGAAGTATAAGAGTAATAGATTAAAGACTAAATAAGCAAGTTAAAATGTGGTAATACAATAAGAAAAAGAATGAGTAAGTAACTAAAATTGTGGTATGACAATAAGTAAATAAAATAATTAATGGACATATAAAGACAAGACTTTGGATCCACGTATTTCACTTCTCACCCTCGGCAGGAAAGGATGCCATGTTTTATTTATTTTTCTTGATATTTTCCCATTTTTATTTATTATTTCTTTCATTCGTTTCTTTTTATACATCTATATTTCCTCTCTTTTTTTCTTTAACAGTTCTTTTTTATGGTACTCCTATCTCTCCACTAGCATGTCCGTATGATACGGTTACAAAAAAAAGTACTTGCTAGCAGAAGTAAATCACAGCTTCGTGTGGCGAGAAGGCTTGTGTCAGCTTTATTTCTTTATTTTTAGTTTGTATGTTTGATTGGTTGGTTTTTGTGTTTTCCTCTTTGATCGATCGTTTTCTTTCTATTGCTTTTGTCTGCGCTGCCAAAAGCAGCACAACACATTTGACCAGAGACCTGACAAACATTTTACTGTTCTAGGCTGTGACGGTTTTTGGAAGATATATTTCAAAATAATTCTCTTATTTTGTTGCAGATACCCGTTTTGTTAATTTTTTCAATGGTCAGACGTGTTTTGGCTTACAGAGGGTGGTTTTGCACTTTAGAAAAATGCAGTGACTTCTCACAGGTCCCTTAACAACCACAGCGGAAGTGTTTTTCGCCTATTAGTCAGCTGATTAGGAACTGAAGAATAGATGCGTCAATTTACAGAAGAAATAACAGGAACATTACCGGAAGCTCGCTTGGATTGCCCATACAAAATAAAAGCTTGTGTTATTTGACGACAAGCAGCAGTGGGGAAAGGGGATAAATAACATATAAAACATATTCACATTTAGATAAGAAGGCTACAATATGAATTGTGCTACATGTATGTGCCCCTTCCTTTGTGAGATAAGACACTTTGACAAAATTTACATTTTTACTGTACAGCACTTTTTTGCAGTCCTTTTTAAGCACGTGTATATGTGTATGTAAATGTATACACTCTATCAGTATATATGAGTATGTATGTATAATCATATGTTTTTATATTAATATTTTTACTTGTGTATATAATTTATTTTATTTTTTTAGTCTGACTATGTGTGTTTTTCTAACCGTACAGAATTGTGGATTTGTATGTTATCCCTTGCCTTTAATTATGTGCTTACTACATTTAATGTTACAATTACATTTAAGCAGACAAACAGAGATAATTTTAACAAGAGGCTATATATCTAATTACAATAATGTTACAGGCCCTGATTTATATGTGTGGACAGTTTTACCAGATCTCAGGTATCCAGGAAGCTTGTTCCACAGGTGTGGAGCTTAGACGCTAAATGCTCCTTCACCTTGCTTGGTTTTGATCCTGGAACACTGAGTAAACCTGTACCAGATGACCTGATGGGTCTGGATATTTTTTAATGTTTAAGTTAATCAGAGATGTATTTAGGACAGAGATCGTGAATGTCTTATTTTGCTTTGAAGTATTTTATGAAGCCTTTTAGCACCTTGGAGCAGGGACTACAGATGAAAAATAGTCTTTTAGCTTATTCTGGCTTTTTTATTTTTACCATATATGTTTATTAATTTTCACTGCTCTTCTCTAACTATACTAAATAAACTGTTTAGCGCTTTGTAGACAAGTAATTGGAAATTTGCCCTTTGACAGATGGAATACAGGGAAAAATAAAATATGCTTTTGTCTCTATAAAGGCATAATGTATTTAAGAATGTTTTAGGTCCATAAATCCTTCTTCAAACCCATATTAATAAAAAAAAGCAAAGATAATCTCAAATTAAATTGGTGTGTCTGAGGAAATTGAAAAAATATATTTTGAGACCTTGTTTGGAGTTTTATTTTGAAAATCTTAACCGGATGAAGTTGTATTAACTGTAGCTATCATGACGTTGCAGCAGTAGCACCTAGCATTTTGGCTAAATGTGTGAGTCTGATTAACTTCATTTTTCATTGCTTTTGCAAATAGTTTTCTCGCTACTATGAGAGCTCAGGGGAACGAAAATATCTCTTGAGTCGATAAACTGTCGTGTCAAGATTAATTGATTATTTTTAAAACAAAATTTTGGCGTGGACATCACCTCTGCCTGGAGGAAATACTACTGGCTTGGTAGGTAATTTTGAGATTGAGACACACTGTCTGGCTAAAATACAGTCTACATCGATTTAAAAAGAAAGTATTATTCTTCTAGACTGTCAAATATGTTTAAAAAGTTAAAGGAGTTCACTTATCAGGTGGAAATTTATTTTTTTTTACAGAGGCGTGACTGCTTCTAAGGACCAATGCTGCCTCTTACTTTCTCAATACCATCCTGTGTTTTGGTTAATTTAATGACGTGCAGCTGTCACTGCATTTATAATGTAGTGGTGAATTAATCATAATAATGTCGTGCTTGTCAGGTAGCAAACCAATAAAAGCAAAAATCAGGCATATTTTGAGGAAAGCATCGTGTTTTCATCATCTTAAAGATAAACTCACGATAATATTAATTTGTCTATTATTCCATTTTAATAATGAACACAAGCTCAGTTATATTAAGTTTACAGTGCAGGAAATCATCACATCTGGGAAACTGGGAGCAGTAAATGTTATTAATTTTTGCTTGATTGATTTTAACAGTTATATATAAATGATCAGAATTATTATTGATTAATTACCTGTTTGATTAATTAATCAACTAATTGCATCAGCTTTAAAGAAATTATCTTAATTATTGGTGAATTCTGATTTTCTGTTGATCAGCTAATTGTTTCATCACCTTTTGCCAACAGCTCAAATCCCAAAGACGTTCAGTTTCTAATGATGTAAGAAAAAAGAGCAGTAAATTCTCCAGTTTTAGAAACTGGAAAGAGATGATAATTTTGCTGGTTAAATTATTATTATTATTATTATTATTATTATTATTATTATTATTATCATTGTGGTTGTTGTTGTTGTTTAAATAGTTTGTATTAAGTTAGACAGGAATACAGTGATTTACAGTGGTCTAAATGGGATGAAATGAAAGTGTTGATTAGAGTTTCCAGATTTCTAGTGGATAAAAAAGAACGGCTGACTTCACTTGTCGGTAAAAGTTAAGCTTTTTAACACTGGGTTTTGATACAGCAGGATAGAGAATCGAAATGAGGAGTTTACCTGAAGAAACCAGAATAATATTAATAAATCACCTGATTGTGTGAGCACTACTTAAAGAACCCATTATCACATACCTTTAATGGGTTTGATACAGCCTCCTGCGTTACAGTGAGAATTTATATCCAATTCATGAACAATGCTCAGTGCTCATGAGAAGGTTGGTATCTTGAGTTTACGTATGAGTACATTAAGGAACAGAGAGACTGCTGTCATGCTTTTATTTGATGAGGCATGGACCTCATCTTCTAATTGGTTGATAATTTTATTACATGCAGGGTTCTCAGTAAGTTTGAAGCCTGAAATCACTAGAGGTTTTTGTGGCTGCTGCCAGACTGATGATAGCTTTATGAGTGGTTTGATCAGTGCCGAATATTTTTATAAAGACTGGCACTACTGATGTTTTCTGGTTTATCGCATTGAAGATGCTGTTAATCAGTATTTTGAGGCAGATTTAACCAGTTTCATGTGAACAACAATGGTCAAGTGTTCAGTGTCCCCTCAGATTCTTTGAAACAGCATTTCAAAATTCAACTGAAAACCGACTACTGAATAAGTCTCAAATATTCTGAAGACATGAAACTATGCAAGTTGAAGGAAAATAGGGAGAAGTAGAGCTCCTCTTCATTAAATGTGAGTGAAATAACTTGACATTTAAATGAAGTCAGCATAATTTAATTTCAAGGCCTGAAGCTAATACTTAATTTTATGATCGGTTTGCTTCATGAAGGATATGAAGGATAATTATAGAGCTGAAATCATTAATCGCTTAATTCATTATTTGGTTAACAAAAACTAAAGGAATAATTGGCACTTTTCATGTAGCTATACTGAGGAAGATAAGCTAAGAAAACAATAGCTCAAATAAGGAAAGCACGATTGAAAGAACCATACCAACAGTGGCTCACAGAAAAGAAAGCATCACGATGTTACCGTGTTAGAGGGCTCAGTGATCGATGGCTGACAGTCATCCTCCACGAGCAGGAAAACTTTTTCTTAGCACACACTGAGGAATTGAGATCTTCAATCCACTGCATTTACCATCAACACTGTCTGGACATCTACATGAAAAGTGCCAAATTTTCCCTTTAATCTATCTAATCTGTTTTTGTCTGACATATAATAGTATGTGAATCTCTTTGTATTTTGGACTGTTGGTAAAGGATAAAACAGAATTTTAATGTCACTCTGGCCTTTTCACAGTTATCTAATTGATTAGTTCTTCTCTATTGCCTGTATCCTCAGAGGAACCTTCATCACAGCAGAGCGGAACGATGCTGACTGACGGATATTACAGCCCTCTGAGGCAGATTTTTGATTTGAGTGGTGATTTAAAAAAAAAAAAAAAACTTGTCTTGACACCTAATGTTGTGATCCAAGTTCCCTTCTCTCTGCCTTCCTTGCAGTGTGTTTGTTTGGAGATCCAGTGTCGGACTGTAGTGCCAGTCTGTGGAGGGGATGGATCCTCTGGGTGCTCGCTCTCAGTTTGTGGACATCCAGACTCTCCCCACGTGGCAGCAGCAGCTGGGTGAGGATGGCGAGGAGACACCCCTGGACCAGAGCGACAGCCTGCCCAGTCAGCAGGCCTTCCCCTCGCCCTTCCCCTACAGGCCAGACATCAACCGCAAGATCATGCTCTTGTGAGTCACATATTTCTTCACAATGCTGCTGTTGGATGAAAATCTCTTTTGTTTTAGGCTGTCTGCTTTTCAGGAGCTCACAATGGGCCTCATGCAAGAACATTTTCTTATTCTTATTCTTATCTTAAACTTCTCTTTTTTTTCGTGTGCTAAACTGTTCGCCTCAGCCTGAAGAATGTCATCTGTTGACAGGGTCAAGGAGAGATGTGACAGTCAAAGACAGGATAATATTTTAACCTACAGTAGGAGATGTTACGCTGTCACGATGATACTGGACAGACAGCTGAGTACAAGTTGCTGTATGAAAATATCCCAATAAAACTAATATAATCTAAAAATCCTATCTGTAAATTGGCATGCCATATATAAATTCATGTTTGTTTTATATTTAAATTCATCCACACACAATGTGAAATAGGTTTGACCAGTGTATCGTAAGGCAAAACATAGGACTTGTATCAGTCTTTTTGAAGATAATATGACACTAGTGCAATAACCGAAGCATCAGTAAAAAAGATAGAATTAATAAGTAAATAAAGAAGCAAACAATATATAACCAAGAGATAATAAAACAAGAACATCATGAACAAGGAACAGACTTAACAGTTGAGTTAACGTTATTGCACATAGGAAATTTAGATATTGCACAGTTTGGCATAAATTGATATTGAGTGAAAAATATTGATATGGCATTGTTACACAGGATATCTGATTTTTTCCTAAAAAAAAGTTTGTTCCTAAACACAGCTATGGAAAAACTGTTCTTTGCATATTTTCTACATTTATTTAACCATTAAGATACACACGTTTTCATCAAAGGTTTGATTTTTTCCTGTAGTTCTTCTGTGTTGGGTTACTCTGCTGGAAAGGCTGCTGGAACAAAGACTAATTTCATTAGTCTGGGTTTTTGTGGAAAGTTTTGGTGTGTGTTGAAACAGAAATACTGTTTCAGAGGTTTGTCTAATACTTTATTTCATCACTGTAATTGTTACAAATTGGCTTGATTGTATTTGTTTTGTTGCATTTTTGCCTACATGTTGATCTTTTGGAGTTTTTTCCATGTAGGTTAATTTCAAGATTGGTGTTATTGGTCATATCTAGATTAACACAGGGTCGGTACAGTGACGTGTGGGATGAGAAGAACATGTCTGCTCAGCAGTTTAAACCTTCCCTTCATTTTGTAGAATTATGAGATCCATTCACAGGAGGTGTGAACTGACTTTAGTACTGGCAGTTAGGAGTTGTCACAATAGCAAAATTTTAAACTTTGATGTAACACTAGGCACACAAAAATGGGATTATTTTCTATCCCTTTCTTTTATTTATTAAGAACCTGCACTTTCTGCTCAAAGTCACTGAACACTGTCTGACTTTGCTGCAAGCCAAATTTCAAGCAGGACAATAAAGATTGAACTGAAGTGAGGTCTTGAATGAGCACTTAGATCTTTTGTTTTTTAACTTATATTATTGTTTCAGACATGTGGTACTGAAAAAGTATTCATGTATTGATACTTTTGACAATGTTATCGGCAGTACAGCCTTTCACTCATAATCAGAATTAAAGCCGTGTGATTCACACTCTTTAGATGGTCATGCAGTCGTCCATCATAATGTGGATTTAGAGCATGAACAAACTAATCACACATCCCAATCACTGGAACATTTGATTTGCACCCATCACACTCTTCACATGGGTATGAATGTCCTTTTAATGTGTAACTGCAATTAAAGGTAATTCTGATTTTACACTTTTTGGGAATTACTGTCAGAGTGGTTTGAAGAACGTCTGGTGGTTGAGATTTTTCAGTGAAGTGTGATTTTTTTTTTTTTCTTTGAGCCAAGCATGCCTTCGATGAAGCCATAATTTTTTCATACAGAGTAAAGAATTAGATTCCCCATTTACTGAAGAGCCCAGCACGTCTGAATAATCATATCAATCAATAATCAACCACGGTTGTGAGTAGCTGCATACTATTTATGAGTCAAAGTCAAACAGACCTTATATTTCAGTATAGTACTGTTGGTTTATAATATCAGTGTGGCGAGTTGGTGATTTCCCTTTTTTAAAAATTATTGCTTTGTCTTTGAAAATGTGAATCTTGTGATTCCACAGAATTCAGCGTACTGTTTGGAGAAAATTGTTTACTCCATTATAAAATTATCCACTAATTAGACTGAATTTGTCTGCTGTTTATTAATTAATTGCTATTAGATATTTTTTTCAAAATCGTTCAGCCCTACTTAAGACCACTTAAGACTTTATTGTCTTCCAACCTAATAGTAAATTTAAAAAAATACTCAAAGGGGATTCATTCAGACAAAACTGGCAGTCCATGGGAAACTGTGTTGACAGCTCACTGACAGAGACACAAGCAGGAGAAGCACAGACACAGAAGTGGTTGTGACAGAGTTCACACATCACACTGTCAGTCATCACTGTCTGTTAATAGTAGTCGCCTTATATCCAACACAGAGTTGGGACCAATCTGCTTCAGCTTTGTTATCGGGTACCAATACTGATGTAATTCACTCATCTGATATTGGACTGATGTCACTGATCCATGTACTGATCCAGATTCCATAGTTTATATATATATTTATATGTGTGTGTATATAAGAGAGGATCATCAAGGTACAGTGAGGAAGAAAGGGGTTGGAAGACAGATGGATTTAAAGAGAGGGGCAGACATGCTCCTTGGAGCATGCAGTCATATTTATGATACCTGTCTGGTTGTTGAAAGTCTCACAAACAAATCATGAGAGCATTTACAAGACATGTATCGTAACTTCAGATATCTGAATCTGAGGAGAAAAATCCTACGAACTCATCAGGTAGTAGTAGCGGTTTGGTGTCCGCAGTGTGAACGCTGCCTGTGTCCATGTGCTCGCCCCGGACCAGTTCAGAGTCCAATTTGCCTCGTAAATCCTCTTTGTGGAGAAACACATGACCATCCACAGCCTGACTTGGCACGGGTTTTTCTATAAGAGCCTTGTTGTTGTAGCAGCCTTTCCCTGCTCTCTGATCAGGAGCAAGCACATTCCTGCTGCACGAACATGACCAGAGCTCCAGGAAGAGCTGATCTGCAAGCAGTGGTACCTTTTTTAGCTTGTGAACAAAATGAAAAGAAGTTTAGAAAATGAAACTGTTTTTTTTCCCCCTGATAATCATTTTGCTGCTTGTCAGATGTACCAACCCTTGGAGGGGTCCTGACCCACAGGTTGAGAACCACTTACGTGGAGGATGATGAAACGGGATAGGGGTCTCATGATTTCCATGGACCCAACAAAGATACTACAGACACAAAATGTATTTAAATATGAGCGGGGCAGCCATTCTGCATCATCATTATGAGATGAAATTGAGCACATGAAAATATGAGATGCTAGTAGATTGGCTGTCTCACATCTAATTGCTCTATTTCTTGATCTCTTTCTGTATTACTCCACGCTGGCGACAGCTGTTCATTCATCCCATTCTTGTGAACATCCCGTTTTCTTGAATGCTTGTTGCTGCTGTAGTGTAATTGTGTGCCACAGTTAAAAATGATGCCACTATTATCATAAACAATTGGCTATGGCACACCCCAAACTGTGAGTCATACACAAGCCACATGCAGTTTTGATAGATGTTTTTGTAGACATAACCCAGCGTATATGCAGCTGCTTGTCTGGCCAGTTACTTACTCATTGCCATTTTGCTTCACAAGGAAAATTTGTAACCTAAAGATTTAGACAGATGAGACCCAGTAGAACAGGATCTGACTGCCAACAAGGTCTGTTTCTCAGTGAGAGTGACTCAATTTTTATTAACCCTAGGAGAGATTATGTAAAAACGTTTAAAAAAACCCAAAAAAAACGTCTTCCTTCTCGGTCCTGGAGGCTGAACTCATCCTGTGACCAAATGCTTTCACCACATGCTCAAGTAGTTCCTCATTCTTCTTTCCAAACAAACCCTGGAGGCTTTCGTAGTGAATAAATTGCTGAACTGAAGCAATAAAATAAGCGTTTTACTTTGGCTAAATGAATTTGTGCAGATTAATGGTTGTTTGTGTGCTAACACACTGTTCCAGTGTTTTAATTGAATATAAAACTTGAATGGCCTTGTGCTGATGTTTGGGGATTTACCACAATAAATACTAGTGGGTATTAAACAGATTTTCACTATGATTACCTGGAGAAATACTGAATAAAGCAATTTGAGAGCAGTGGCAATATAACACAAGGACCCTCAGACAAAATGGTATGACAAAAATAAATAATTTGGTATCTGTTTGAGATTTGTGCAAGATTTTAAATGAATTAAAATCTAAAAGCCAGTATTTTAGCCAAATAACATGTACATACAGTATGTGTGCAACGATTAATGGCTTTAAAGAAAAGTAGTTGCCAGATATTTTGATAATAGATTAATTGTTTCAGAGATGTGAAAAAAAAATGTAATCATTTGCTGGTTACAGATTCTTAATGAGTATTTAATGCTTTTCTCTAGACTCTAAATGAAGAGTCTTTGGTTTTTGGTCTGTTGGTTTGACAAAAGAAGCTATTTGATGTTTGATTTTTAATGTGCAGATATCACTTTGGGCCCTGGGAAATTCTGATGAGCGTTTTCACAATTTTTTGACATTTTTTAAACTAAACAATGAACCACGTAAATAATTGGCAGATTATTTGATAATTAAAATAATCATGAGGTGCTGCCCCAGTATAACATTTGTTATATCATTCATATGGATTTAAGCCTATTTGAAATTTTGTTTTTCTTTCCACCACAGCACTGGTGACGTGGCCCTGCTGAACTGCACCTCCATCGTGAACACCAGCAACGAGTCACTAAACGACAAGAACCCGGTCTCTGACTGCATCCATCAGCTGGCAGGACCTGAGCTGCGAGACGAGCTGCTCAAACTCAAAGGTAGAGATGAGGGCAAAAAACGGAAAAGCTGAGCCCCAACTCCACAATTTGAGCTTGCCTGCTCAGCGATGCTGAAGGCACAAGTCTCGAGGCAGGAGACCTAAATATCCATGTGAGAACAGGACATATGAACGTGAATTCAGTTCTTTGGTGCCTTTACATAAACACAACCAGGCACATGATGATCAGCTGGATTTAATAAAAAGAGATCCTAAATGCCATCACTGCTCTTTTAGAAAGGCTCCACAGCTGCTCACATATCACTGAAGCTTTCAATCACATCTTATCGCCTTCCTCAGTGGATGGAGTTAGTCATTTGTCATTATCTTGTGACCTCAGAATATAATTTTTTTTTTTTCTAACGTGGTATTAAAGGGTAATTCTGTTATTTTAAATCTTGGCGGTGTTATTGTTTTAAATATCTTGAGGTCTAAATGACTGAAAGCCACAAAAGGTTTTGGAATTGGTTCAGTAGATTACCTCAACCAGCAGCCGCTTCTCCATGCTTGTTTTTGCCACTGACAGGCTCAGATTTTTCTAAGAATATAAGTGCCTGAAAATACTATGTCATTTCATGCACCAAAATTATTTTACAGGCTGCAAGTTGTAGCAAATATCTCAAAAGCTTGGCACTCAAAACTGAAAATTTCTGCATGGATGGAGTGGATACCAAATATGTTCTTTTAATCTGAATAACTTGAGCCTTTAAAAGCCTAGCATGATCTACACTTGAAAATTCAAATTTGAAGGGAAACAAAATCTTTTTTGTTTGTTTGTTTTGTTTTGTTTTGTTTTTGTACATGCAGCAGTTATAGAAGACTTAATATACAAACATAGACGGGTCAGTGTGTGGTCAGCGGCCTTTCAACTTCATAGTAAATGGTAAATCGATTTTTTCTTTCTTTGTGCTCAGGATGTCGAACAGGGGAGGCGAAGCTGACAAAGGGCTTCAACCTGGCAGCGAGGTTCATCATCCACACAGTGGGACCAAAATACAAAGCCAAGTACAGGACGGCGGCGGAGAGCTCGCTGTACAGCTGCTACAGGAACATCATGCAGCTGGCTGCGTAAGAACCATGAAATCAACCAGCTATGTCTGTCTTTGAGGTCGATGGTAGAACGTGAAACTTAGATAAATATCTTAACTCATTAAAGTAATAACATTGTAATATAGGCAGTTACTCAGAAGTGAAAAATCATGGATTTTAACATTTTAAAATGTTGCAGCCTTTCCCTCAGACTAAAACTTAAAAGCTCCTGAAGCCTCTCGCACCAGCTGTGATTTGTTGTTTGTGTCTCGTGGGGAATTGATAAGGTTTTTTGATACCAATGCCATTGTTGATTCTGCTTATCAGTCAGATTCTTTATCGATTCCTTTATTGATTCCTGATCATTTGTAGTCA
This sequence comes from Lutjanus campechanus, assembly GCA_027495735.1. Lineage (NCBI taxonomy): Eukaryota > Metazoa > Chordata > Actinopteri > Lutjaniformes > Lutjanidae > Lutjanus > Lutjanus campechanus. The sequence goes on from JAJHUR010085625.1 coordinate 17,166, forward strand.
AGCTAACTGTAGCTAGCTGTAGCAACAGTCTGTCTGTCATCATCTAAAATGGATGAAATAAGTGAATATTATATAATGCTGCCTTTGTTTTCATTTAGGTTTTCTTAGTCAATGAAAAAAGTTCTGCCTGCCTCTATAGCGCTAATGTTATTATAATGTAGGGTATTTGCCCTCTGTCACGGATGTGCTGCTCGGTCACGAAGAAGCAAGACTGTGTAGAGTGTCAAATAAATGGCATTTCTGGAATTTAAACCCACTTTCACTTGAAATGATTATTATTACAACTACCATCTCTTTTAATCTTTCTTTGTGAAATGAAGCCACACTTTGGAACTTTCCTTCCTTTATGCCAGGACTCTTTCTTGTTGCTAGTTTCCAGCATTGCAGACACATGAGTTTGACGTCTCACTTTTGCAATGTGCAATTGTCAGAAAGGCATACCGGTATCGATAGAAGGAATTGGTTCTGTTCTTGATTCCCACCCCTTATCTGATATTTGCTTGATGGGGTGGTCGTTTTTGTGATATTACAGATCTCTGTATAAAACTGCAGGTCCAGTCTGGTTTACAAATTGACCACAGGGGGCTTTAAGATTCCTGGAACCAAAAAATACAAATAAATTGTTCATATGAAATGTTATTTTCATCTAACGTTACATCAATTTAACACTATGTTTTTACATGTAAAATAAAATGAAGAATAATGTAAAATACATTGATTCAAAAATAAGTTCTGATAGTGGTCTATTAATAGTAACAATGAGAAGTACTTTTATCATTTGATATGTAATGGCATGTAGTTATTTTGGCTTGAAAGAGTGACAGGGTCAAGGGTTTGTGTTTGAGGAAACCATCTAATCAGTCACTGGTGTGTACTGTGAATGTGGTGAACAGCACATGAGATTGTTTTTCTTGTCGCCTCAGAGAGCAGTCGATGGCATCTGTTGGCTTCTGTGTGGTGAGCACGACCAAAAGAGGTTACCCACTTGAGGACGCTACACACATTGCTTTCAGTAAGACACACACACACAAACTCACACCCTTTGCCTTAAGAGAGACACACACTGCCTTTAATCAGTGAGGTACAGACATTTCTAAATTTTATTTTATTTAACCTTTATTTAACCAGGTGAGTCCCATTGCGATGAAGAATCTTGTTTTCAAGGGAGACGTTATGAAGACAGTCAGCAGCAAAAACACAAAGTTGCAGACAAAGACACAAAGGGAGACAAAATATTTCAAATTAAAGTACTAGTCAACAAGCACTGAAATTTGTAATAAAATAGAACTTTCTATGAGTCAAAAAGAGAACGAAAGACACCATTGTGTAACCACACAAGCTTAACACATCCACATCCTGTGGACTCTGCCTCTAAGCCTTTCATTTTGGATTTAAAAGCGTTTGATGAGACCAATTTCTTGAGTTTCAAGTTATTCTGCAACAGTTTCCTTGCTGAACGTGCCAAAAAACCCTTCACAGCTACTAAAATTCACATTTATAGTCATTTATCATGTCATATATCACACTGTCTTTTGTGGCACACACAAAGTCCCACATACTGGCAGATAATTGTCTTGGGAAATAAGTCATAATACAGCACGACATATGACTCATGGCTATATATACTCCAAATTAAGTCAACAAATTATACAAGCAGATTTAATTAAAGATACACTGCAATCCTGTGTGGCCTCGCGTTCACATAAGCACACATGATGGCCTAATAAGATAACTAAAAGATCCATGTTTCAGATTAAACCACCTGTAGAGATGATGCATCAGGTCACTTCAGTATATATATATAATGTAGAAGGGCGGCTTCCTTAAAAGGTTTCTTTATTTACATAGGAACACCTGGTAGTAAAACACCTCTCCAAAACAGCTTCAACAAAAACTGAACATTGTAACCTTCATGAAGGGAGGATTTATTGCAGGACTGTTGTATCAGACTGCATTCAGTAGTTTAAGAAATGCAAACACACAAGTAAATATGTATGTGTTTAATATTTTGCCAGTTTACAAAGTATTTGTCTAGATAATGCTGACAAGATTCGTTGAGAACTTAATAGCCACCAAATATACAATTTCTGATTAATTGTTTATGCCACAAAGATTATAAATGCCAGACATTCAGTGGCACATTTTTCATTCATGTGCAGATTTGCTGCTTTACATCTGTGAAAATCTTTTTTTTTTGGACTGTTGCTGGCAGGCAAAACATTTGATTTGAGTAAATTGTCTGGGGCATTTTGAACTTGTGAAAGACATGTTTAACTTTTTTTTTTTTTTTTACATTTTATGATTGTGGTCGATTGATCAAAATTCCTAATCCCTTGTTAAGGAATTGTTCAGTATATGGCATGTTGTAACATGTAAGGTAACACAAGTGTGTGTGTTCACATGTTTATAGGAACAGTGCGCAGGTTCCTGGAGAACTATGGAAACAGTATAGAGGCGGTGGTGTTCGCAGTGTCAGACGCAGAGGAGGTTTGTATGACTTTAGTCTGTGACTACATTCCACAATAGTCAAAGTTGGACTGACTGAAAAGTGTAGTCAGAAAAAAACAACTTCAACAGAATTTATCATTTGTGTCCAGATTAATGTTGCACTCAATATGCGGCAAAAATATTTTTTTCTCACGCTAATAGGCCTCTAAGATTTAATAATGTCAGTGTCACATGATGGCTTCATAATGATGTTACTTAAAATGTAAAAACATTTTAACTTGGTAAAGTTCAGTGTGTAAGATTCACAGGGATTTATTTGCAGAGTATGTTTTCATAGTATATAATCCCCTGAAAATGAGAATCATTATTATTTTTGTTGCCTTAGAGTGAATTTTTTATATTTACAGAAGGTGTGGATCCTCTTCTGTGGAGGCCACTATGTTGCGCCACCATGTTTCTACAGTAGCCCAGAATGGACAAAACTAATGCTGGCTTTTAAGAGGGCCTTTCACGTCTTTCAAGAGTTTTATGGCTACCTTAGTTTCTTCTGCACGATTTGAAGGGGAGAATGAAGCTACGTGTTTGCAATCTGAACACTCACAGTTAGATGTGACTAAATCCTACGCAATATAAATACTGATATGTATGTATGTATGTGTGTTTTCTTTTAGGCTGTGTATAAGAAGTTACTGCCTCTGTACTACCCTCGCTCAGAAGAGGAGGAGAGGGCCTGCCTGCCTCTCATCCCGGCTGACATCGGCAACTCTGAGGGCGAACCGGTCGTCCCAGAGAGGCAGATCCGCATCGCAGAGAAACCAGGCACCCTGGAAGGTACACAGCTTCAAAACAAGTCCTTTTTTTCTATAATGTGATGAAAAGTTTCCTGGCATTAGAAAGAACAAGTAACATGCTTCTTTTCATGTCAGCAATCTATTTATAAGAGAAGTATTGAGTTTTTCTCAAGTGACATTTAACTTTTATTGTGCCAATAAAAAAATAGTCCAAGATAAATTGATGAGTGCTTTTATGGCTGTAAGAGTCAGCAAAATAAACACACACAGGCACAGTTTAATGATTAGATTCTGTTCCATTTCTGTCTTCACTCATCTCACACTGAGGAAAGGGAACCGTTTTTTTTACCCCCCCCACAAGTTAAATCTTGACCTCAGACAGATGAGCATTTATTTCAGATTGAGGCACTTGAAAGTTAACTGAGGTGTCAACTACACAATAAAACACCAGTTTTAATAGATTAATAAAGAGAAGTGTTTCTGATTTTCATTTTGAAAAAAAATGAAAATCTGTCAGGGTGGAAAGCCTATCAGTTAACTAGAGGTGAATCAATTAGTCAATTAATTAATCACCCTCAAAAGAAAATTAACTGCCAACTACTTTGATAATGAAATAATCGTTTCAGTCATATGTATTTCTTTTTTATTTTTTTGTTGTATTTTTGAGGCTTTTGTCCCTTTGTTGTAATAGGACAACAGTTGAGAAGACAGAAAAGTGGAGAGAGAGCAAGGGGTTGTATTGCAGCAATGGGCTGCAGGCGGGAATCAAACCTACAGCTACTGCAGAGGATTAATAGCCTCAGAACATTGATCGCATGCTCTACAAACTGACAGGAGTACCCCTTGGTCATTTTTCAAGCAAAAATGTTAAACATTTGCTGGCTCCAGCTTCATTGAAGATTTGCTGCTTTTCTTTGACATTTATGACGGTAAATGAAGAGTCTTTGGATTTTGGACCATTGGTTAGACAAGAAAAACAATACGAAGTTGTTTTGGGCTCTGAGAAGTTGTAATGAGAATTTCCCACATTTTTTTCACAATTTATGGACTAAACAGTTAATCAAATAGTTGTGAAAATAATCAGATTAATCAATAATGAAAATAATTAACCGTTAATGGTAGCTGTAGAGTTAACCAGTTAATCCATCACTCAGCAAAGTAGTGAGTCAGTCAACCATTTGACTAACTAACCGTTCAACCACCTGTTAATCAGTCTGTCAGTTGACTTGAGTTTTCAACCAAGTAAATCAATCAATAAACTTCACAGTCAGTCAGTCAACTGACCATTTGGACAAACATTCAGTCACCCATCCAGTGCCACAGTCAGTTAGTCAGCACGTCCAACATCTGCCAAAACATCAAATACAGCCCAAAGATGAAGGTCTGAACAAGACCTCAGTTTCTGATGAGGAAAATGTGTTTGAGCTCAGGCACTTAGTGAGTTTGTCACAGGGTCAGTGGAGCATCTGGCTCATTGGATCCTCTCCCCACACTAGAAACATCACACACACTCATACACACCTACTTGTGAAACACTCTCACTAATTCAGCGAGCCGTGTCTTTCTGGAGGACTTCATGTTTTCCCACAGAGTATCATCTGCATATTACAAAGCATTTCGGCATGGGTGACTAACACAGAGCAGGTGTTTTTCGGTTGTTCTGAACTCACAGGTTGTTTCAGGACACAATGTGTTTTTTTGTCTCCAAATTAAATTCCTTTTTTTTTTTTTTGTTAACGAGACATTTTTGTAATTAGTTCTGGGCAACAAGGGCAGTTTTATTTTTAAGAAACAAGTGGTCGAGACATGATTATATGTCATAATTTATTTATAAATGTACCATGAGTGCAGAAAGTAGAAAACGGCTATAGGAGTTTTGATGAGCTTCAAAGGAGAACATATTTTAAGTACTCAAATCTTACTCAGCACACATGTCCCTCTCAGTCTTATTCAGGGTGTTTTCTGACATGAGAGGAATCATTTACATATATTCATTGAAGGAAGTATAAAGGAAGTTTGATTTATAAATGTTAAAAGCTGGCAATCAATACAGGAATTGTAAAAGCAGGCATGAATTTACTTTATTGATTGTTTTTACTGTGGAACTTTGAGTGATGCCCTCTTACTTCAGATACCCAGCATTAAGCCTCTGCTCATGTTACAGGGGGGAGATACAGTAGGATTTATGTTTGTTGTGCTGTTGATGTTTTTTCAGGGAAAGTAGTGTGTAAACATGCAATGAAACCTGCCTCATTCTGCTGAAACAAATCTCAGTAGTCTGGTTTAAATGAAGATTTGTTGTCTACCATCAGGGGGCAGAACAGATCTCACTTTCAGTGAGGGAGATAAACAATGCAGAGTGGCACACTGATACTGAAAAAGTCTGCACTTACTCTGATCACCTGCACAAAATATATGTTACTTTTAGAGTGCTTGGCTGCAGCCTGCTGAAGTGTTTGTTTCATTTTTAATCATTATTCCATTGGCACTGCTGCTTTCGTTTAATTCTGTTCTCTCTTCAACTCAGTGTGCCAACTTGGCCAGACTGTCCAGAATTCAGATCAAGGCATGACTGTGCCATTTGGGGGGTAGCCACTCATTTATTCCCCTACTGTTGGTCTGGTCATTAACAAAGTGAGCATGTTTGTGTTTGTGGGACACAGAGACCAGTAATGCTCAACTCAGGGATACCAGGTCTGTGTGACAAAACCAGTCCAACAGTCAATAAAATCGGCCCAAAAACAAGCCCAATGCCAAAACTCAATACATGCCCCCAACAAACCATATACACTGCTTTCAAAGAATTCTTATCAATGCCAAATGCATTGTAACACCTACAAAGTAACACAATTCAAGCCACAGTAACACTTCAAAAATATTCACTGGCAACCCTGGCTCAACTTCATCAGCTCAGTCCACACTGGAGTCAACCCACAGGAATCATTCCAGAACCATACTGGCCCACCACAATTCCTTCACCACTGTCTCACATTATGTGCTGAATGATAGACTTTTGTTTTCTTTAATTAGAAGGTATACAGTCAGGATTTGACAGGAAACGTGAGGCGAGAGAGATTAGGAGAGGTCTCAAACTGGGAATGTTGCAATGTCACGGTCAACTTCTTAAACCTCTTTTCCACCTGTACACTCCTAAATGATAGACAATTAAAGATGTTCAAATTCCTATACCAAATGAGGGATCTATCCAGTAGAGTTCCAGAAACTTTGATTTGTCTTTCATCTATGGACTCAATAGTTTTTGCCAAAGTGATGAAAGAACTGTTTGTACAGTAGTTGGCTCTTTTAGAATATAAGAACAAAAAGGGGAAATGAGACATTGTGATGATTGGCAGCTTCAGTTCAAACTCATTTTAAAGCCTTAAATTCTCATATAAACTGTAAACAACCTAAGCTTTTGCTTGCACTTTGTCTAAATGTTAGTTTTTGGTGAAGAAGATTGTGAAACTAACACCAGCCTTTGTGTTAGTGAGTGTTTGTGGTTTCTGCATTGAGCCTGATGCCTCCATTGACCTCCAGTCTTATGTTTGCTGGCGGGATGCTCAAAGTTGCAAGATGTGGCTTTGGTGTGTTGTTCCAAAGCAAGCAGGCTGCCTGTGAGTGAAACCCAATAACAACAGGCTGATCTATACACACTGACAGACACACATGTCCCAAATCTAGATAAAATTCATGGACATGCATATGACCGTACATGTGGTTGTAGAAAAACAAGCAGAGAAACAGACTTGAACCTGAGCCTGCATTCTGTCCTCTGAGTTTATGACTTCACTGGCAACTTTTTCACACACACACACACACACACACACAAAATGTCATGCTTAGAGATAAATTTAGTATCAGTGAAACAAAAAAGAGAAGCAAACAAGCTCACCCATGCAGATGTAATACAGTAGATCTTTTGAGGGGAAAATGATCATATCAAAGATAAAAATGAAACAGAATCATTTACTGCTTTCATCCTGTAAGAAGTATACATAGGGTCTCATTTGTGTGTGTTGCGTGTGGGAGCACTTAGTTTGTCTTTTTGAATATAACCTCAAAGCTAAATATGCTGCAATAACTGTCCTATGTGCATCTAACTTTACCACAACTCTTGTTTATACTACCTCTACCATAATGAATCCAATATAGCTGGTAAAGTAAATTACAAGTAAATGACTACTTATCGTTTGTTTATTTTTGTTTGTTTGTTTGTGTAGATGATTTTGAAGAGGAGAGTCTAGAGTCAGATCTGGGTCAGGTGGGGAATCATGCTTTCGCCCGGATGGAGGGTGATGTGGACAAACAGCGGAAGCAGATCCTACAGGGCCAGATGTCCGAGGCAGCCATGCAGAAACAACACCAGAGGAAGTAAGAGTCTGACAAAATTGTAAAATAGCTGGAACATACCATAAAAATGCAAACGTTCATACAATTAAAATATATTTTCTCCATGCTTATGTTTTTATTAGTTGAGTTGTATCCCATGAACACTTGCTTTAGCAACATTAGTAGAATCCCTAGTGACACTAGCATTAACATTTCTGCATTTATTCAGTAGCTGACAGTGATCTAAAAAATAATCTCCCTCAGTAGTCACCTGTGACCCACCAGGAATGTATGGCGGCGCCTGCATCCACAGAGACGCCACCCTCCACTCCTACCTTCTTATTTTCTTATTATTTGTCTGCTCAAGATGCTTTACCAAATGAAAATGTCAGTATTTAATGTCCTAGGAATGAGACTCAACAATCAACTCTCTTTCTTGTGCGTTAACAAACAGCAACTCGTGGCAGACTGTAGTCACAGTAGAGATTGCAGCTCTCACATATTAAGTGCTGAGTCACAAGTAACCTTCCTGCCTTTAAATTATATCGAATAAGCCATGTTTTTATTCTGTGTGTTGCTACATTACAGTGACATTTCTAGAGAGGTAACAGTCCAATCTGTATTACGGCAGCCATGAAACCATGAACCATAAATTAAAGCCATTTCTGTGTGTGTTTCTCTCCTGCAGTTACAATCGCTGGCTGTGTCGGGCGAGAGCAGAGGATCTGTCAGACATCGCTGCACTGAAAGCCTTATATCAAACCGGTATGTGTTAATGTGTTTGTGAGAGAGGCAGAGAAGTCATATATTGGATCATTGATCTTTTTTAGAGTGAATGTGTCGCCGCTGTAATGTAAATATAAAACAAAACAGAAACGTGTGTGTATGTGTGTTAGTGTGTGTGTGAGACTATGACTCTTCACCTGCTACAATTCTTTCTTTCACGTCATTGAAACAGTGTTTGGGAACACTTATCCCTTATCAGGTGTTTAAAGGCGCAATTGAATCTCATAACCAGTAGGAGGCAGTGTTATTATACAGTTTAGGCTCATTGTTATTTGATTTGGTTCTGGGGATCACAGATCAATTTGCCCACGACCTCAGATTTAAAATGATATTTGAAAACTGCTCTTTCAAGCATGGCTTTGTATAACCTGATTTCTCAAACCAGGAAAGTTTAAAGTCAAGTCAAGTTTATTTATATAGCATATTTCAACAGGTGTGGACTGGAAAAAGCAATAGACAGATCATATCTGGCAAGAACATAAAAGATATGAAGGAAATACATATATAAAACATGCAAGTTATAAAGGTATTACTCAGATATATAAGGTATTAAAGGGGAATAATACTGATTCTGAAATAAAAGTTTTACCCATTAACCACACCAGCAGCAGCAGACCTTAGTGTAAGTGAATTACAGAATGCAGGGCCAAATTACTGAAGGTGCCATAAACTGATTTAAAGTTTATTATTGGAATTTTTGGTATAGTGAGGAGACCTTCACTTAAAACCCATATGAACTCATTGACCCCACATTGTTCTGATTTAAATCATAGCAATATTCGATTGAAATTAAACACAATTAATAGCATAAAACTAATGTAAGGAGAAAAAACATCTGTTTCCTCTTGTGGTTAATTGTCGTATGATGATGACCATGACTAGAGACGTCAGTTTTTTTTATTAATCACAATATGACTGCCCCCACTTCTTAAAAATTAATAAATTAGTATTTATTACAGGACCCCAGAGCAGATGATAAGTTTTCTGTTTGAATATCAGGTGATGTGAAATGATGGTGAACACTTATTGTTCAAAATAGGCTCATTGTTTCATCTGTGCAGAAAATTTCAAGATTATGTCAAGGTTAATTTCAGATTTAAGAAATAGTTTAAAATAATCTTTCTTTAGAACCACAGCATAAAACAGACCAAACTGTGATAAAACACAAAAACATCAAAACAAGTGTAATGGTCCGGGAAGACTTGAGTCTGTTGAAGTTCAGTGTGCATGACAGAGAGAAAAACATTCGTAATGTAAAAGATAAATTGGGATCCTGAATACAGTGTCATCCTGCTGGGTTTTAAATGACGAAAATGTGTTTACTTTTAAAGGCCATACTACAGGAATGAAAGGATTGTATTCTATTCTGTAAAAACAGTACTTTGGGTACATTGGATTCAGAGAACACACGTAAAAAATGCCTTAAACAAAACACAGCCCTCAGAAGAATCTCACATGCACCGCAGGATACAAACAAAATCAAGATCATCAGATACACATGCAATGTAATGCCAAACACTTGTCAGTCTTCTAAAATAATGTTGTCTCTTCCTTTGTGGGGACAGGTTTTGATTCGCAAGGAGAGGAAGAACTTTACGTACTAGAGAGGCAAAATCAACTCTAAGCTGCAGAGCTTTACACAGAAGAGCGTTAAGGCATTTAAGATATTTTAGAATAAACAAGTGATAACTGGGATTATGAGCACATGTGCCACTGTGCCATTGCAAAAATAGGCCTGCAACTAAAAATTATTTTCACAATTGATTAATCTAACATTTATTCTGATTAATTGATTTATCATTCAGTCTATAAACAATGTAGATATTCATCAGTTTGTTCATTATTTTTGTAATAAGTCAATTATTCATTTAATATATAAATTATTAATTAAGTGTACAAAATGTTACAATGCCCCAAGTTCTAAGAGCTCAAGGTGACATCTTAAAATTTCTTATTTTGTCCAACTACCAGCTCAGAACCGATGAATTTTTCCCTCACAGATTATTTAAAAGTTTGACAATAAGTTATCTGTCAATGTATTGATTCATGAATTGTTTATGCACTCAAACAGTGCTTCACTTTTCTTGGAAAAAAACAAATGTTTGTATTATGAAAATTAAACAGGACATTGTCACCATGAGCAGTGATAACTGTGATCATGGCTGAAGAGACAAAGAACACTACCTACCTTCTGTCTGTTAAAGCTGGGGTCAGCAACCTGTAGCTCTGTGAGCCACATGTGGCTGTTTTGCCTCTCTTCAATGGCCCCCTGTGGCCTTGAAAAAAAATTATATGGAAATTATATGTGTGTGTCCTCAGGTGTGGACATGTGTGGCAGGACAGTGATGGTTCTGGTTGGACGAAACATCCCAGTGACCCTGATCGATCTTGAAAAGGTAACAATATAAAATAGTTATTCTAAAATAAAATGCATTTATTGGTGTTACAGTCAGTCAGACTGGACTTCATCTGTGAGCACATGTTCATCTTCATATTAATCTGAGTTGTGTGGTTGTGTTTACATTCCTACATGTTTGCATGTGTTTTGCGTGCATGTGCCTCTGTTTTAATATATGCATCTTTATGCATGTTTCAAGCATCTGTGAATGTGCGTGTCCTTTCATGTGTCCATCTGTATTCACATGTGCTGGCAAACTGTTCAAATGTATTTTGTGTGTGCACATCTGTTTGTATTGTTCAATACCCTACTGCATACAAATACTTCAAATCTATTCAAAACATCTCTTGTACCTTAAATTTTACCACCACATACCAGAAATACTAAAACTTAAACCAACAGAAAATAAAACTTGTGTATTAAAAAATGTGGAGAATCCAGGACTATAAAAGTGTCTGCATACCAGGGTTGTAATGGTGCACAAAATCACAGTTCAGTACATACATCGGTTTTGGAGTCACGTTTCCATGTCTTTTTGGTACAGCGGGGATAGAATGACCAAGTGTCCCACTTTATTTGGAACTGTACAACATTTTTGTCGCTTGTTACATGTCTCACATGAGACCATGTCCCACATTACAATTGCTTCTAGTGTTTTAAAAATCCAAAATCAAGGCACTGCCAGACAGACATTTTCCTAAAATCTGGCTTTTATCCAATGGCTGTGAAGAAAGCTGGGTAGGCTGTCATCATGGGACAGTGAGCTGTCACCGTCTTTGCTCCTCTACGCTACAGCCAACAGGAAAAATTGCAAGTAACCGCAAAGTTACAAGATGTGCAGAATTAGGCAGAATATGATGGAAACTACCACAAAGAAAAAGAGCTACAATCAAGACTGTGAAAGACAGTTTTTTGTTTTTTCAGTGATCTAGTTATTTTTCAGTAGCATTTTCTCACCACTGGTAACATGTCTCATATTGTCCAACACAGACATACTCTTTACCTCACATTTAGTTTGTTGGAATCTGATTGCCCCAAGCAGGGACAATAAAAAATGGAGGAAAAAAAACATTTTTGTCATTTATTTTTGAAAAATGTAAACATCCAACTTGACCATAATTCTTACTGTATCAGTTAAGGCACCCATATGTTGTCAATAAGAAAAAATAAATAACACAAATGTGAGTAATGCTTCATCCAAGACTCTGGCCTGTTGATAATTCCTGAATAACGGCAGCTTTGGCTTATTTATACAGGGCAGACTCTGTACCCTCTGTCATGCATACAGTATTTCCCAGTAAATTACTGGGAATACCTTCCAGGCATCACTTGTGATTTTCACTATTCATACATGCAGCTCCATTCTGGAACATTCCTTTCTTGCGCCTGTTCACACATGACATGACAATGCCGTAAAGATGGAGAAAGACCCTTCCCAGTAATGTTCCTGCTTTCATTCACACAACACAGCCTTCCCATTGTATTCATGCATGTGTGAATGAGGCTAATGAAGCGACTAAATTGCATACATGAAGGCACATGGTTTGGGTTCTAAGGCGTACCGTCACATACTGTACTGAATGTCTTGTACCAAATGGTTTGGGATAACTCCACATAACGTTACACCCTTAATGCACACTGATTTAGTCTGTGTTTGCATGTGCAGGCCCTGCTGTACTTCATCCATGTGATGGACCACATCACAGTGAAAGAATATGTGATGGTTTACTTCCACACGCTGACCGGCGAGCACAACCACCTGGACTCTGAGTTCCTCAAGAACCTCTACGACATTGTTGATGCCAAGTGAGTCTGACATCTTACACTCCATGTTACACTGAGACAATAACTGCTACTATGAGTGACTACCTGTGGGAGGGGTGCATAGAGAGGGCAAAAAGTCAAATGAACATAATCTAATGCATATCGGGATATGTTGCATTTCATAGACTTTGTACTAATACCTACTGTACATTTTTCAGTTGTCGGAGTCATCATTTAACACGCATGAGGTGGTTCGATCCTGAATGAGATTACTTTTCAAGTACATCAAAGGCTAATTAGATGAGACATTAGTTTGGTTTCCGTTGTTTTGGTCTTTATCTGCTCAGTTGTGTCTCATCCTTCTACCACACAAGATGATTAAATTAGAAATCCGTGGACCTGTTATTGCTTCAACCTTCCATCCACCCAAGGGCATGACTTTAATGTTCTGTGCTCTATCTTCTGGGTTTGCGGTCATTTGGCTGACTCTGCTGGCCAGCTACGTCTTCGCTCTTTAATAACCAGAAGTGCATATCAAACATTGAGCTTGAGGGTTTTTCTTTTAAGTAATGATACAAAAATCCCCAGATGGAACGCAGGTCTGACAGTCCTTGACAGGTCCCTGGCGTTTTTGTTGTTTTTCTGTGCATAGTAATAAGGCATTGGGTCAAGATAGGGGT
>JAJHUR010085627.1:0-10102 GCA_027495735.1 Lutjanus campechanus
TCATGCTCGATCTGTCTCTGCCTGCCTTTGCCCTCTTTCTCTCTATCTCTCTGTCGCTCCATCTCTCAGTCTATAGATCCACTCCCTCCTCATTCTCTCCTTCTTTGTGTAATCAGTGCGAGATAATAATATTCACAATAATGCCTTCCCTCTCTCTTGAACACACTCGCACACACACACACACACACACACACACAGCTCCTTAATATTCTGCGGACTGCTTTCGTCAGGACACAGTTGAAAGAGAATAGCTGATTAAAGCTCATCCCCGCGTGTGTGTGTGCGCGCATGTGTGTGTTTGTGAGAAAGAGAGTGAGAGAATAGAGATTAGTGGAGGCTACCCCCGATGCCGATTTGAAAGTGTGTTTAGGTGCGAGTCTGTACACGTGTTCTTGCGTGTGTATGTAGTGTGTGAGGGTGCGTGTTTAGCCTTTAATTTTGTATGGCAATGCCTTCGGGGGGCGAAAGGTGTTGATTTCCCCTGAGAGGCATCAAGACACAACAAAACACACGCCCGCACAAACACACACATCAGAATAAAGATACCGTAATCAGATTGAGAGGAGTAAGTGGGGTTGCGTGGTGTGCATCTCTCATTGTCTTCACGCACACGCACGCACGCACATGCTCGCGCACATGCACACGCATATCAAATCAGCATCAGGCTATTAAGCTATTATTCCAAGGGACACAGGGATCCATGAAGAGGGATTGTTTTATTATAGCTTCTGGCATCAGTCAGTGGCCTTACCCACATGCACAGTTTCTTTGTCTTCAGATAAACATCAAACTATAATTTTCTCCTAACCTCACACTTCACACTGTAAAAAACAAAAGAACAACAACAACAAAAAAAAAAAACAGGCTGATGTATGGGAACTTTTACTGAATGGTTGGTTGAGCATTGTTTCCCTTGAACATAAATTAGGCAAATAACCCCGCAAAATGTTGGGAAATTGGCCACTACAGGGCAGAATGGGAATTGTACAAGTTGTACGAATGGCAAAGCGGACTGATACATAATTCTCGAGTCTGTGAAATATCGCAAAATAAACAAATGCACACATATCTGTACAGTAAAACGGAGCAAGTTAGCTCAGTGTGTCAACCAGGCACAGCAGGGATTTGCTTCACCGTTACAATGGAGCTGCCCGCTTGAAAGTGTGTTTTTTAACTGCAGAAGATCTTAGCTTGAGTCCAGCAGCTGTGAAACAGTGAATAAACTAAATAAATAATTATTTCCTATAAGGTCTTCACAATAAAGTTATCATGACGCAGCAGAACCAGGAAATGTTGCATTTTCATCAGCAGTAACTCCTATCTGACTGAAAATGAACATGAAACAACAACGCAGGAGAGAAACTAAAATTCAAACCACAGAGATTCAGTTAGAAGCTACAAAAGTACTGAGAGCTGAACACACAGAAACTTTTCAAAACATTTTTCTCTCTGGTCTCCTGTGCACACATGAGTTGAGTCTTAACACAACACATATTTAAGGGGGAGAAGGGGGATTGTCACAGGTCGGCGGCAGTGGACGAGATGTCACCGCAGTTCGCTTAGTGGGAGCTTGAGCCCACTTTGGCTGTACTCTGGAGATGGTCCATCTCGGGCGCAGCTCAGCACATCTTGGCGTGTTGAAAGTGGTGATGGAAATTCAGATCAGCGCGGCACGGTTGAACTTAACCCATTAGGGAATCTACTATTAACTGAGACGAGTCTTTATCGACATTACAGCAGCCATGAAATACAAAAAGAAAATTGAGTTATTGCACTACTCGAACCTTATAGCAGTAATATAAGAATTTACTGTACATTGTCAGTGACATCTGCAAACGAAGAAGAAGCAGAAGATGAAATGTCCAATAAAGCTCTTGCAACATAAAGGCCTCTGAACGTGAATAATTCACAATATATCATACATGAAATAGGGGCTGCTCCCTCGAGACATAGGGGAAGCACTTTTGTTTACTAGTACTCTTGTAGTACTGGCATATTGACAAACCGAGAGACTTGGATGCATGTTATGAGACTGTTCTGATTGTGATAACTAAGTTTAAGGTTGACATGACTTTAGAGTAGGACCGCACGATATGGTAAGAAAACCATATTGCGATTGTTTTCACAGATATGGTGATTTGCGATATGAGTTTCGCGCCACAGTTTTCATCTTCCATGCCAGGGCATCTCTGCAGCACTACAGCAAAACACTGCAACATTTTTGATGCGGGAATTTAATATTAGCCATACAGCCAAACTATTTAATTAAACTGTATCAATGATAAAAGATTAGTTTCACTATGTTGATTGAGATTTTATGGCTCAACTGTTTTGAGTCACAAATACTAGTGTAGCTGAATGCCTGTGTGTACGTGTGACTTCATTCTGCTGTACTGCATGTGTGTTAGTGAGTATTGTGCCAGACTGTTTTTACAGTGAGGTCAATGGTTCTGTCTAGTTTTAAGTTATATTAAAGTTGAGTGTAAGATGTTTACACATGCATTTAATACTTCTCAAATAAAGTTTTCCAGCCCTTGGGTGGGTTACAGCCACACAGACACACAAACATAGTGCCCCACTTGAGTATAATCAGTTTCTCTCATTACTTTGATTGGGCTGTCCTGTTTGGCTCATCAGCGCATGTGGTTTCTCACAACTTCTTCGAGGGATCCTCCTTTGAAAACTGCGCATTTTAAACTCTTCCAGCGTGCTTTTATCTAATAGTATTTCAGTTCTTCCTCGAATGCAGCCACATTTATAAATTCCCACCTGAGCTATGCCCAGTACACCCGCACAGTTTTCTACTGATCCTGATCTCTGGGTTAACCGCCTTGCTCCGGGATGAACACGTTGTATTTGTTGAGAGAGGAGAGGGCAGAATTACTCATTATTATCATTCGCTCATTTTCCTGCTCAGTCCGGGTGACACCAGTGGGAAGAGAGCCCCTAACCCTGGCAGTCTTAATGCCACGCTCTGGCACTGAGCTCCAAAGGAATCGCTCACGCAGACAGTTGTGAGAAAAAGCATGAAACAGACTTGCATCGATCGATTCAGACGGAGATTTTTCCCACAGCATCAGTGAAGACGAGCTGTGGGTTAAGGCTGGCTGCTCCTTTTGAACAGCGTCACTGCTGTCTGGACGGGAAACGCAGCTCGCCACGGATGCCATCACGCTTTAAAGCACATACTGTAATTATGTATGTGAACGCCGAGCCTTTCACCAAATAAGGATGTGGTTTGGAACTTAGAAGAAAAAAAAAAAGTCCTCTTTTAATTTCTAGCTTAACAATCCAAAAGAGAAGGGGGAAAAAAAAGGCTGGTTTCGGTGTACATTTCATTCTTATTTTCCCCCACACATTGCTAGCTTGACTATAAATGCCATTATTTTTTAACTTGGAGACTCTGACGTTGGACGCCCCGGCAGGGAAAAGCAGGCTACCACAGCTCACTGGAAGATTCAGCTCATAATCCTGACCTGCAGCTACACATACAGTACAATAATGTGTGTATGTGTGTGTGTGTGTGTGTGTGTGCATGTGCGTGACGACATGAGGGAGTTTTCTGTGTATTTGACAGAGCGCTGTGTGTGTTTGAGATGGAGGGACACACACACACACATAGTCTCGTATTCTCTCAAATACACACAGAGAGTGAGAAAAAGTAATTGTGTGTGCTGAGCTGGATCACTGAAAGCTATAGTTATAGTGTGTGTGTGTGTGTGTGTGTGTGTGTGTGTCTGTGTGCACGTGTGGGTTCCAGTCACAGTGCAGAAGATGAGCTCTCTGGCCTAGGGAAGCATGAAAGTTAATGCACTCTCACTCACACACACAACCATGGAAGCCAGTGTTCGTATCAGACATAATAAGAAACTGTGAGGGTCGTCAGGGAAGAGAACACAGAAAAACCTCCCTTTCCCTTCCAACCCACCTTCCTCGCCGCTCCATATTTTTTCGTCAGTCTTCCTTTTCTTTCTTTCTTATAATGCACAACATTAGCACACAAATATGGACACGGACTGAAATGTGGGCTGGCTGAGGCTCGCGCTAAACTGCTTTGTCTGAAGGAAAAGTGCAGCCTCGACTACATTTCTGTGCTGGCAAATTGAAAAAGATGGTCGATGACGCACTCGTTTCCATAAGAGCTAGCTGCCGAATGTCAGCGAATAGTACTTTAGACCGAGCGTTCCTGACCACAAACTGCTGCAACAATTGTGAATTTCTCCTCTGGGATCACTAAAGTGTTATCTTAACTAATCAAATGTTCTGTATACTGGATTTTTATGACCAGAGGAAGAACAACAGCCAGTGTCTCTCCTGTCTCTACCCTCTTCACTGTAGATCTTCAGTTGTTATCATGACCTGCTTGCGACAACTTAATCATTCATTTTTCTCTCAGCTTTATAGCATTTAGATTTTTATGTTTATCTACAGTACTAATGGCCCTCATGTGCGACTTGTTCGGATGCACAGATTTGATCTTAAATTGTGTGTGTGTGAACGTCTTTTGGTGGCATTTCCCTCTCCTTCATTTCTTTTCTTCTTTTCCATCGGAGTATAAGTTTGCCTGATGAATTTCGGTGGCTTGTTGCTTTATGGTTTGCACACGGCACTCAAGTCTGTTGCCCTCATATGGATTTATTGGGGCGTTGCCATATGCTAATTGCAATTTTCATGGCATGCACATCCAATGGAAGATCAAGCTTGATTCATCAACACATTCAGGAGGGTAAGAACAGACTTGGCTCTTAGCACACAAATTCCATAGAGGATTTTCCTCTTACTGCTTTGTATAAGAACAAATATATTAGAAAAAACATAAGAAAACATTCATACATGAGGCCAAATGCATCTTAAGTTTTACTAGCTTTGACTACATCCGTCCTGTCCTCCTAAATTCATCCTTCCTTGCCTTTCCTTAAAGTGGCTATAGTATTGAGATGGTTCACAGTGATGAACCTACAGAGAACTATCACACAAATCTGAAGCGCTCCTTGGCTTCACCGAGCTTTAAGATAAGTTTCAGGTCATTGTTTAGCTGTCTGGCTGTAACTTTGCTGTTTTGGGTTCACTCTCACTGCTCCTGTAGCATCAGATTTTTGTGGCTGATTCTGATACTGATATTAGGGAGAAAAAATTTCTAATATTGATGCATAAGCTGATAGTCTTTATACAGAATATAATATACAGACCGAGGATGGATTTTTTGCAATAATCCCTCAAAAATGGTTAACAGTTGGGCACTGAAACTACAAACTTTCACTAATGTAATTAATGATTCATAAATAACTACAAATAAAAAAAGCACAGAGCAAAAAAAATGAACATAAAATGCTGCCTTTATAGCTAAAAAATAAAAACTATCTGCATTATTTTCTGTGAAGTTTTCATTAGGCTAATATCGGGCCAATAATATCGGCCGACCGATAAATTGGTCGAGCTCTGACTGGTTAACAAAGTGCAGCATTTAATAGCTAAAGAACCAGATATTTAACTCAGGAGTTGGTAGAGACCAAAACGGAGCTAAAAGAGAATGAATAGTGGAATACTGACATGGTGGCCAGATAAAAGACCCCAAATGAATAATAACATTGCTCTGTATTTGCTGTGTGTAACTATGTATTTTCTTTCAAGTTTGTCATGTCAACTTAAAGGGTGAATCTGGTGTCGTTGTGTTTTTGCTGACCCACGTGGCTAAAAAAAAAAATCAGTTATTGCAGGTTGAAGATGTTTTCTTTCATTCCTTACCTTCTTCAGTTTAATAACAGCCTCTCTGGTCTCGGAGTCGGTGCTCAGTTCAAACACGCCTATTCCATCTCCGTCTATTAAACGGTAGTTCACCAGTCCGTTGTCTCCGAGGTCCGGGTCTTTGGCCTTAAGACGGCCCACCTCCTCTCCTGGCACTTTATCTTCCGATACAGACATGGGATACACACCTGGGGGGAGAAACAAAAGCAGAACGTTTACTTGGCTGTGGTTGGCTGGTGCTTGCCGATGTTAGTGTCAACTTCTGGTCACTTAGTGTCAACTTCTGGTTGGAGAATTCCTGGCCGGCTGCTGCTGTGTTTACTATCAGAGGCAGGGTCAGGTGTGGAGGGCAGAGAGGGATTAACATGAACTATACCATCTGTCTCGTATGGCCCAAAGGATATTAATATCCCCTATAGTGTCAGGTGTGCTTGTGTGTCTGGGGGAGCAGACACCTGGCTTGCAAAATGAGAGCAGTAGGACCATATGTCTACACTCTCTCCTCCTTTATCCTTTTCCCTCTCTCAGGCCCTGTTTCCACCCGTCCCCGAACCTTTTTCTCCTTACTTCATCTCGTCTGTCTTTAGTCTCTGCTTGTTTTATCATAAAGTTCTTCCCTCTGCTCTCACCTCTGTCCATCATTGTCAAATTGGACAGCAAATTTTGCTTCGGTCATAATCACAGTCCTCCTCACTAAAATGACATTTAGTTTTAGTCATATTTTAATCATCTAAATTGTTTGAGTTTTAGTCGACTAAATATTGTAGTTGATTAAATCTACGGTAGATTTAGTCAACTAAAGTGGAACATAATGCGTGGTTTGCTGTGTATAGTTTTCAGGGGCTCTATTCATTTGGTCTAAAATCTTATCTATCATCTTATTTATTATTCTAAATAAGATGAATGCCTACGATCGAATCACACCAGTGCTGATATTCACAAACACCGCACTCCCTCTCGTGTGATATTGCTTAAATGAAGCATATGCATTATTTAAACGTTTCTCTAGAATTTCCAAACATCTATTAACAAGTTACTAACATTAAATATGCTAGATTTCTTTAAACATTTTGTGGCACATTTGTTTCATACATGAGGGAAAATTGATAATCTATGGTTAGCTTTATTGGGTCAAATTATTATATTTTTTTAGGTTTATTTGATATGGACAGAAATAGAAATATGATGAAAGTGTCCATAGATTTCTTCACAGTTTTTGTCATCATAAATTAGGGCTGTGACGATAACGATAACTTCCTCCATCCTCTCTCCTCTCTCCTCCTCCATCTTTGCCCAATTTTTGTGTGTCCCTCCCCAATCCCTCCATCCTCTCCTCCGCCCTACTTAAAGGTTCGGGCATTGAGGTCAGAGTGGACTCAACATTTTATGGGTTTGTACATTATTGGCATGTTTATCCCGCTCGTCCAGGTGTGGCAACCCTGTGAATCATGAAATTCATTTCGTCGCGTGGCGTCTGAGAGTGGAAGAGGGGGAGCGATTCACAGGACTCGACCCAGGCCTCCACCTTCCTCCACATCACCTCCAACCCCCACCAAATCCCTCCTCTCCATCTTTCCTCTTCATCTCTCTCCCCTCTTCCCTTTTAAAACTCGTCTCCATACTGTTCGACTCTCCACCTCCCTCTCTCGTTTGCTTCTCCCCTCTCTCCCGCTCCATCCCTCCAAATCT
This sequence comes from Lutjanus campechanus, assembly GCA_027495735.1. NCBI lineage: Eukaryota > Metazoa > Chordata > Actinopteri > Lutjaniformes > Lutjanidae > Lutjanus > Lutjanus campechanus. The sequence goes on from JAJHUR010085627.1 coordinate 7,435, forward strand.
CCCCATTCATCCTCACCTCTCCTCCCTCTCTCCGCCCTATTTCTCTCATGCCTATCTCTCCTCCTCCGCCTTCCCTCTCTCTCCTTCCGTCTGCCAATTCTGGCTAAAAGCTCATTTCATCCCTGCCCTCCCTTTGCCCTCTTCCTCCCTCTCTTCTCCTGTCGTTCTATTCTTGCTTTTCCTAAGTAGCTTAACTTCAATGGCTTCTGGCAGCTGAGTTAAACATTGTATGACAGAACACACACAGTCTGGTGTACCTGGCTCCAGGCTAAAACGAGGCACGGCACATACAGGAAATGTACATTTAGATTCAAGTGCCCCGCAAACGTGAGCTCCAGCGAGGTCCTCACTTCCTCACTTTAACAAATTAAAGTCACGCGCTTGTAAATCTCCTGCACTTGTTTTCTTTTGTGAAACCAACGCTCTGTTTTACCGGTTAGTCTATAAGAAAGTGACTATGAGAATATAAGAAAGTCATTAGCCGTTTTCATTACTCCAACATAAACGACTGTGCCGTTTGTATTCGCCCAGATGTCCGATCTTGGAAGGAGAAGCTCATAAAACCAGCAAAGTTTAGATATAAACAACCAATAAAGAGTCTCATAAATATAACTTATGTAATGACCGCAATCTCTTGGATCAGTAATTTTAATGTGATTACTGAACGTACAACAATAATGCCTTATTACTTGGTAATTTATTATCATGCATGCTGGGGACATTGATGTGTCATCATCTGCACAATATTCTAAATTCATTTTATGTTGAATGTGGTGAATATATTGGTCATTAAAACTGGAAAAAACTTTTTTAGCAAATCCATAAGTATAGTTTAGGAAAACACATACACTCTTTCCCTAAAGGCCAACTTTTTTTTTTCAAAACAAACTAAAGCTATTTATGTCTGTATTTATTTAAGCGGTGGTGTGTGTTAATTTTACTGTGGTGGGTGTGGACTTCAACTCAGAGTTTTGTTTTGTGGTTAACAGCACTAAAATGATCCTTAAAGGAAACTTCAGTCATTTTTTTTTAAATTTTAAATTTTTTTTTTAAATGATTAATGTAATGATTCATTTTCTGATTAGCCAACTGATCTAACAACTAATTTATTAATTATCCTAACAATTACTTATTTATTATTATAAGAAATAATTTACCCAAAATAGATATCAAATTTCAGTGTTTTTCTTTACAATCATAATCTATAAAAGTAGACACACGAAGTACATTAGAATATGATAATAGTGATAATAGTGGCATATTTTAAAATTAGTCGAACTTCCACACATTGCTTTTGTTACTTTTTTTTTCTTTTTGAAAATTCTGCATAGTATGCCTTTTAAAATTGTGGAAAATCATCTCAACTTCCTGTAAAAAAGAGTTTTGGTGATGTGCCATCACTTGAATTGAGATGTGTTGTCATTATTGCTAGTTCTTTCGTTAGACTATTGATATACTGTATACATTTTCCGCACAATCTTACTTGTATTTCTGCCTAAACCTGGGGGAGGAACTTCAAATAAAAGTTTGAAGATGGATTTAACATCCCTGCAGTGATACAGAAACCCCTTTCGAATGATAATCATCTCGTCAAGTCAGGGATTTTTATATATATATAGATATTCCTGTTTGTTTTGCGGTGATTAAAATAGACAGTTCTGTGCTAACAATCCTACAAGACGCGGGGGGTAAATGATATGCACAAGTAGAGTTCTGCAGATTATCTTTCACAGCTTTAAATGTCTTTTATTATCTGCTTTGCTTCTGCATTGTTCATGTTTAAACAAGAATGAGAGCGCTGGCTGTGAATGACTGTGCCTGACATGTATTAGTAGTATTTAACAAAACCGTCTCTGTCATGTCAGTCTAATGAAGGCTGAAGTCTGAGAGAGTTAGAGAACAATCGCTTGTTATTTGCCTTTCGTTTTTTTTTTTTTTCTGCTCCTCCTTCTGTCTGCGCCGTGATGGATTTCCGCGGTGACGAACGAAAGATGCTTGATAATGAGGTGAAAGGGAAGAGAATTACAGGGACAAAAAGTCTGTGAAAACAGAGAGAGAACCAGAGAGATCAAGCCTAGAAGTGAAAGAAAAAATCTAACAGCTTGAATGGGAACTGAAAAGCTGCTGGAACACATGAGAGGGACTCATGCTGTGCCATATATCTCTTTCTGTCTGGTCTTATCTCTTTCCTTGTGTTTTCTCTTTTTTTGTATCTGTTTTATTTTTGTCTTCTTTCTGCCTCTGTTTTCCTGTCTTGACTTGCTTATCTCTTTTCCTATTTTTTTTCCCCTCGCTCTGCTCTCTCTCTCTCACTCTGCCCAACTACTAAATAAGTAATCACTGTCCTCATTCACACCATCTGGGAGACTTTTCTTGCAGGTGTTTGTAGTGCTTCCACTTTTTTTTATTTATTTATTTTTTTAAACAAGGGTACCCACTACCACAACATATTGCTATTTGATACGTTGTCTTGTATCACAGATGTAAACTGCCAGTGATGCACAGCTGATATTTAAAAGTAATGCAAGGAGGCACTTTGTAAACACTTATGACTGATAATGTTTGGCTATAAAACCTACGCTTTGTCTTCTTTTCAAAATGTTTTACATGCACTTTGAATATAGAATGAGAAGAGCGGCTTGTGGTTAGAGAATCCATTCTAACAACA
>JAJHUR010085628.1:0-33940 GCA_027495735.1 Lutjanus campechanus
AAAACTTAAGATGCATTGAATTAACCATGATCAACCTGTACTGGCGACCATGATGCAATGAAACGATGTATCACGAGCTGCGTTATGTAGACATTCATGATATTTTCTGCCCTAACTTACCAACAAGAGCTCTTAATTTAATACCACATTTTGCCATGGCAAAAACTATTGCTGTGCTGCGTCACGTCAGTAACATCTAAAACTGTTTCCAATACTACTGATCGGATTCTTAGTGTTTTTGTTTACAACTTTCAGGTCGAAGACGGTCCAACTCGTCCAAAAGAACGTGAGGTTCTAAGGTAGTCACTTTAAAGCTGTATAAATTTGATGCTCTCTAATTACACATTTTATTCATTTAGTAGTTAAAATGTAGAAAAATCTGATTTGCAAATGACCTTGATACTTGGTAAGATTTCATAATGCTGGATTTCCCACTGTATGTCAGATGTGCAAAATGGAAAAACCTGCCCTAAATTTAGAGGGAAATAGAAAATAGGGGGGAAACATCAAGCAAAAATGTTGAATCATTGTCTACATGTATACAATAGAACAACAGGATAGAAATGTATTATTACACAGTAATAATCAAGACTAGTGTGCCAGCAGGTCTCTTGATGCCGTGTGGATGTCTCCTGTCTTAACAGGGCTTTAGAGGGAGAACCACACACTGTCCTGTTTGAGTTTGTTCCTGAGACCAATGATGAGTTGGCTGTAGTGCCCGGAAATATTGTGTTTGTGCTGCAGAGGGGTGCCGACAACTGGGCTTCTGTGATCTTCAACGAGAGAGTATGTGATCTGTACATCTGCGACCTCTATGCTCATGAGACCTCCAGTTGGCACTTTTTCTTTTTATGAAATATGCAGACGCCATTATTCATGTCATGCTCCCTTTAGTATTTATCATTCTCGTATCACTTATAGAGAGGACTTGTTCCGTACAATTACCTGGAACGTTTGGAGATTTCCTTGGCTTCTAAACAGAATGAGGTAGGAATTAAGTCTCTTATTTTCTACATATACTCTGCAGGTTTCTAAAATGTGGTGTTTGTTCAAGTTTTGTAGTATGTTGCAATTACATTTTCATTTATTTCTGTATTTTGAATGTCATCTTTTGAATGGTATTAACCATGGATAGGAAAGATCTGCACCTCCAACGCGAGAACCACCCACCAGGCCTGAAAGGAAACAAGGTAGACTTATCTGACACACAGTTTCAGCAAACTAAAATAATCGCGTTTGCTAATTGATGCCAAATACCATTGCATTTGACAAGCTCTATTCTGTGATACACAAAAAAAGCAATTTGCAAATACAGTTTGACCCATTTCACAAATCGTTTTTGTATTTAAGGTCTTACTCCTCGTGCTAACAGCAGTGGAGACACACAGCCAAAGGTATGTCAAGTCAAATCCTCGATTTGTCCAGTCCTGCCCATGAATGACAGACCTCTAAACCACACAGTATGCCAACATGATGTGTTTTAGGGTGGATTTTATTGTAATTTCTGATCTATCCTTTCATTAATGCCAGGAAGCACAGACCACCAGCAATTCCTATATCATCAAAGTCCGATTCACATTCACCTTTGCTGTCTCAGTACCTCCTGGGTCTCCCTATGCAATGCTGATTGAGAAAATCAGTAAGAAACTAAATCTCCCTCCTGCTGCCATCACCTTGAGGTATGGCACACTTTTAAACAAAAGATCCAGGTTAATTGGTGTATTGTGTTACTGAAAGAATCCAAAATCCAATCCTTTTGTTCGATTTAGTTTAACCTCCGAGGCAGCTGGACAAAGTGTAATCAATGCCGACGCAGAAATGGAAAGTGTGTGGAGTAGCGCCAGTGGCAGGCGCATCACCCTGTGGTGTACCACCAAAGAGGTAAGTTTAGTGGTTTGATCTGTTGCTGTGCATGCTGGCCTCACAAATTTTTGGTGTTCTGTCTGATAGTGCGGTATTGGGATGGTACCGATATTTATGAATGGAACCTGCTTATTACTTTTAAGAACTTGGTAGTCAAGTTATTTCCAGAGAATTTCAGTTTTATCAGCCACATTGAAACTATTGAGATCTCATACAGATGTAATAGGTTTTTCTGCACATCTACCAGCAATGTGCATCTGAATCAGGTACTTCTCAGTACAAAGATAGCAACATCCAAGGAATAAAAGGACTGAAGCAGACTGACTGATTTTTAGCCTTTAATTGTGCGAAAAGACTTACATTTCGACACTACTGTGTCTTCATCAGTCAGAGTCAAAAAGATACGTTTCGTCTTCAATCAAGATGGTCCTGCAGTCTAGTACAACAACAGTAGTACACCAGTTCATGACAGACAGACATGAAAAAAAAAGAGCAGAAAATGATTATGTATGTGCATTTTGTGTTTTCAGGAAACCGATGGAAAGCCACAGAATGAGATTCACTATGTGGCACTTCATTCCTACGAGTCATCAAATCCAGAAGATCTCAATTTTCAGCAAGGCGATAAAATCACATTAATCTCTCAAGGTAAAACATACAGTACACATACAAAATAGAAATACTGGAATTTGTCCAGGAAATATGATTCTAATTTATAATTCATTCTTTTTTTTCAGTTAACCAGGATTGGTTGGAGGGGCAGTGTAATGGGAATACTGGTATATTTCCTGCAGCCTTTGTGGAAGAAGTTCCAGTGAATGGCCAGTAATTTAAATAAATAAATGTAAACCGAAAATATACTCAAGCCAGTAATACAGATAACTGGCCAAAGCTGAAAAGTGGTCAGGTACAGACTACCAAAACCATTTTATAATACATTTATAAACAGTTTTTGTCAAACTTGTCACATGGTGACAATACCTTTGGACAATTGTGATGTTGTAATGTTTGGACAAGATCATAGGTGACATTCTGTGATTTAGTAAGTTATGTGAGAAAAAAACTTGTGATATCTGGTGTAAATGTATGAAAATATTTAATTATTAGAGTTTCCAGCGATTGCAAGTATTATTCATTTTTATGATATGTGCATAATTTAATAATCAGGTGGAGACGCTGTGGATTACTGGTAAATTATGTTATGATGTTCCTTCCTCTTCATAGGCGATAGCTATGCCCTTTCTGCCCTTTCCTGCCTTCACGACAGGTGTCTCTCCCAACTTCTGCTCTAAGCCACGCCAGCTTCGTTCTGCCAGGAAAGATGCTGCAAAGACAAAGCAGAAATATATATTGTATTTGATTTGTTAGAAATGCTTACATGCACAAGTTGTAAAGATTACTTTATGTGTGTGTGTAAAATTCTACAATAAACTTCTGGATGTATTAAAGCAAACAATGTATTGTTGAACACACCAGCTGAGTTAGTGTTGGCTACAGTCATCGTCTGGTTCCTGAGGACCACAGAGGAACCACACAAGGACTCTGAAGGCTCACTGAGCAACAGATTGTGGCTTCGCAGAGCTCCGGTGATTAAAGACACGTCCGTCTCATCGTCGTCCTCCTGCTGATCAGCCAAAGGCACATGACTCCCTCCACCTGATGAAAGTTTGACATAAAAAAGATAAGATGAGACACAAAAATTCTTAAATAGCCTTGATTAAGCTACTGGTGCTTAAAAAATACAACAGGCTCAACATGTTTGGCTGATAAATAATAGAACTTTATATTATTTTTTATAGAACTATAGCAATTAATAGTTGACAACTACTCGATTAATCTTTGCTGCTTTAGTCACCAGTGCACAAGTTAAAAAATGGAATTGAAATTTCCAAATTTATGGCAAACATAACCAAGCCGTTCCTCTTTCATAACTAACTGTTTTATAAATATAACATCTCTATACAGTAATACTATTACTAATAACAATTAATTTACAAAAGATCCTCATTTTGTGTTTGTCAATACTGATATATTGGTCCTTTTAGTTTGTTGACTGTGGTGGGAAGAATATAGCCTTCAAACAGTATCACTGTCCTCTGCGTATGGCCAAGTCCACTGTACACACTGCAGCATTCACAACTATTTGATCCCTTGCAGCTATTTGGCTATTTACACCCAACCTCCTAGTTTATCTATAAAAAGTGACAAAGGCTCTAAAGAGAACAGGCTGAAATGGATGAATGAGTTAAATGCAGAACTCTTCCCTGAGAGACTGAAATTTGAATTCCGACCCCGGGGACTGGGGTTTCAGTCCTCGATGAAACTAAAAGGCAGTGGGACTTTATTTTTAGACTTAGATTTTCAGTCAGTTTGGTTAGGTTCAGGAAACAAAACTTGTTGGTTAGGTTTGTCTCTGTCATGCGAGTGCAAAGTGTATTATTGGCTACCGACACCTGGGTGATTGTCTCTGCCGCACTAGGCTACATATACCCAGTTGTAAATAGTCAAATTAACTATTCAATCCTGGATGCAAATAGCATCTGACAATATAAATTTGGGGTGAGATTAAAAATTAAAACAGTCTTCACTGCCTGCTCCAAAACAGCCCTTACAAAATCCTTCATTTTCATAGAGACGCTAAAATAGAATAACTGAGAAGAATTTCTAATGTAATTTCTAATGTGAATAAATCCCAATCTGACCTGGCAGGAGATGTCGAAAGTCCGTGACATATTCCTCCGACCACTCCCTCTTCTTGTTGCAGGCCACCTCCATCTCAAATGGTGTTACTACAGGTTTATAGAACTCACTTGAGTCCAGCATTGAGTTCTCAGGACACGCAACCAACACAAAAATGTCAATTTCCATAAAGTTTGCTAGTTTGGGCACGTTCAGCTTCCCCATGGCAAACATGTAGCTCTTCTTGCCAGCTCTGTGGATCGTCTCCTTCAGCTGCTCGATGATGTTGAGGTAGTCGGCCACCCCGAGTGTGCCGACAAGGATGCCAACCACATTGGCGTCTTTGGCCCTTTCAATGGCGTAATATCGCTTCATCAGTGTACGGTTGATGCTCACTGATTCAGTCCTCCCGATCATTGTGATGGGGTCAAAAGAACAGAATGAGCACCGATTCCAAGTCATCATGAAGTTTCTCAGGGTTGCTCCCTCCTGGCCGATGAAGAACATACTGTAATCCGTTATGCTTAGACCACTTTTCAGGGAGAACTGCCTTCCAAACTGATAAATAACCTGGCTGTTGTCCTGTTCTGACAGACAGGTGTCTTCACTTCGTGTTTTAATCCAGCCGTGTCTGTAACACTGCTCCCCTTCGACAACAAGCTCTGAGATGACGAGGTTTGGATACTCTGCTGAGAGAACTGTCTGAAGATCACCTGAAAAAATAAAAACATGTAGAATTCAGTCACTGAGAACAAACCATTAACAAACCTGAAGAATTACACACAGCAATTATAGAGCTGGTCAAATAAACATGAATACCAGCCCAATATAATGACATAAATATATAATGGTCTGATCCTCTTTCATACAGCGGGGCCATGTGGAATTCCTTACTTATGGCGTAAATGTAGTTGACATCGTAGAGGAGAACGATGTGACTCTGTGTGTCAGGGTAGAGCTCTCTGAAGGCAGAAGTGCACTTCTCGAGATCCACCGGCCTTCTCTCAAAGACGTACATCAGCGGCAGCCTTTTAGACGGGCTGAGGCACGCGCTACCATAGTGCACAATGCAGTCGGCCCCGACGTGCTCTGCAGCTACCTCGTCCACACAGCAACTGCATGACAGAATTCAACAAAAGCAATGAATGCAACAACTGTATGACACAAATGACAAGCTAAATTGCATAAAACATTTAAACTGCATCCTGCTTTGTAACAGTCTTGAATAAATTAAAATATATGCTTAAACAGAAAAATAAAAAGTATAAAAGTATAGCAGCAAAAGCTAGTATTTTTCAAGTTCAATAAGCAACTGTACTAAGGCATGTAGCCTATGAATAATACATCATCCAAAAAATGTAAATAAAAACTGCCAAAAGTTCCCTCACTAAATCCATTCTAAATTCAAAATATCATTTGATTTGTGTGCTGGATTTGGAAATTTGGAAATTGTGGGATGCACCTATAACTTAACTATCTGCTATAGTTATCTGCTTCTCATGGCCTATATCGATAAGATAATGGATAATTTCACATCTTTGTATTTTAAAAAGAAGTTCATATACCTGTAGTTTGTGCAAACTCGAGGGTAAGAAAGGCTAAGGTGAAGTGAACACATATGGATGATTTGACATCTCATAGCTCTGACCGAACCAAATCTAACTGGCGTGACTATTACAACAAAAACAAAGGACAGTTCTGACTCTTCAAATGTTCAATTAGTTTTTCAAGTTTATCAGAAAAACTTAACAAATATACTTAGGCTATACTGAACATTTTGCCAAAGAATTCAAATTAAATGCTTTGACACAATCTGTCAAATCAAATATTATTATTATAGCAGATATTTGTTGGCTATAATTTCATTATCGAAATAATAAAGAACGATATAAATTTCTCATTATAAGCCAATAAATTATCAGTCACAATATTTATGTATATATTTTTTAGGTATCACATGGGAATAAAATGTCTATAAATTGTCTTTGTCAGATACATCTGTAATCATACCACTGGGCACTGATATTTCATCTCACTTTGCATGAACAAATGCGTGCATTATGAAACCAAGTGAGACTTCACTCAAGTTACCTGCCATAGGATGTGTCTCCCAAAATGAATGGCTTGGCATTACAGTTTCTCTCGATCTCCACTGCTATTGCAACTGAATCCAACAGCAGCTCATCGGGAAACTGCAGAGCAACCTGTGAACATGAACCATTTTACACACACTTGTCAAAGAGCTTATCGAAGAACTTTTATTTTGAACAAGAATTGTGTCATCTTCGAAAGTTTTTGATACCAATGGACTTACTTAAGTCACGTTGGCATGACTATGAATTTAAGAGAAAAAGATCCTCACCTTTTGAAATTGGCGCTCAGTAATGAAGTCACAGGTCTTCTTTATTTGATACAACTCTTCAAGTTTTTCCAGAGGGGTGTTTGTCTTCACTGTTACATCCACCACCCGCTGAATTACACTTTCCGAGCTGCTGCTGAACGCATCAGCCATTATTGCACAAGGAACACTCAACAGTGCCTGAAAACACAGAATAAACTGTATTACAGCAAGAACCAAGCTAATGAAAATGTAAGTAACATTTCTGACATACTTGATGGTTCACTCTGCCGGCAAATAATACGTTTCGCTGTGCTAAAGTCAAGTATATTAAGTTAACACACCCAACTATGACTATAGTTACATTCAGGAATTAGTAAATAAATAACATAACGTAACAATGTAACCACTTTACAACATTGCCAGTGGGAAATTATCGTATTTTCTTACACCCATCGTGTAAAATACACTGTTAACGGTTAACCACTCCATTAATTTAAGCTTCCATAACGTTATCTTACCTAAGTTAGCTTAGCTGCTAGCTGATTTGACTCCAGACGTCTTTGTTTAAAACCTCAGTCATCGCAAACTATCATTTACAACTTCGCGCTGTGTACGTGCATTATCACATACATGTAAACTTCAATGTCATGTGTGTAGTTTTTGACGGATAAACGCTTCTTTGACAGCTACACACGTGTGAACAGTCCAGTACACGCTACTGTAGTGACTACGGCAAACACTACCGGTTCAAAGGATTTTTCAAAATAAAAGCCAGGGCAAACTTACAGGTTGACGTGCTTCACTGTATTGACTGTTTATTTTATGGCATTACTTACCTCTAGACAACTAACATTTCTCCTCTACTCAACCCTTATTCAGAAACTAATACCATCACTACTACTAAAAGTGAGTCACATTTTCAGGATTAGTTACAAAACACACTTAAGTCAATCACATATAATGTTATTTGTTGCGTAATCCATTAAGGATAATTATATTTTGCAGTTTAAATAAGACTTATGAGATTAATCTAGATCGGAATAAAGGAATATTGACATGACTGTGACCAGTTCCCAACAACAGCACCATCAAATATATCTCCACACAAAATCACCAAAATTATAAGACAGTGGACAAAGCTTCAATCGGCCGACAATTCATTTTATTCAAATAACACCAGTTAGTCAGTCATGTTAAAACATTTCTGAAACCACAAGGCAGAATGATAGATACAAGTTAATACTTGTGATAATATAGTGGAGCGGCCATGAGTCACACTGACCCCTCCAATAATATATAGCTTGATATATACATACACAAAATAAATACAATACATTTAACTTCAGTTTAACTAAAGTTTCAAATAGCATGATCTGAATAACACATCAGTATTTTATTGTCTTCACAACATTTTTTGAATGGACAGTTTATTTAGGGGCCAGTAAATTTCCACCCAAATCAAATTGAACTGTCCAAAACTTAATTTGTTAACTATAATTTAATAATGTTGGGTAGCACCAGTAATCTGGTGGCAGAGCCTTTCTACCATTACTTCTACTTCTGAGAAAAGAATAAGATTGCACTAATAAGTGCAAATTCCACATAGATTTGATCTCCAACTGTTGGTCGATTCAGACGATGCATTGAAAGTTCAAGTATTACCAGGTTTTATACTATAATCATTGTCATAGTCCTGATTACATCCAAATACGATAAAACCCCAACACCACAGTGAGACAAGTGAACACTGAACCTGTTAAAAAAAAAGAGAAAAAAACAGGTCAATCATAAGACAACTCACAACTCTTCAATAAGTCACAATGATAGATTATTGTTTACTTCATTTTTATTCTGCCATATGTTTGACAAGTTGAAAATTCAGCTTCCTCAAGTTTAAACCAAGACTGTCAAAATTAGCACATTAAGATACTGAATAAGTTTTAAAGGAATAATTCTTTAATTTTGAAATTGCACCAGTTGTGCCTTTATGAATGAGATGCTCAGTATTACAAATACATCTACTGTAATCAACATATGAAGGAAATCATTTTGCATTTTTAGTCTTTGTGGCTTCTGTGGGGGTTACAGTTCCCTAATGGAAAGACCCCTCTTTAAAAACGGTTTCTTCCCCACTTCAATAAAATTAAATTAAATTAAAAAACTTAAAATTATTTGACTTCTCAAGTCTATGAATACTGACTCTACATGAAAACAATGCACAAGTTCCATGTCCTACCTGCGAGGTATTTTATTGTGTCTAGCTTATGAGACTCTAACATGGTTTTCAAACCAGCCACTTCAGTGTCTATTTTCATGTTGGTCTGGGTTAAGTGACGTTCCTGCTCTGCATTCTGTAAAAAAACACAGACAGACAGAACAGACAGTTTAAAAAAACCTTTATAAACTGAAGTAGAAGCAACGTGCTTCTAGTTGTACTTTAATAAAGCAATAAGAAACGTGGGGAACAATATACTGAGTTATGCAGTAACAGGATACTGTATAGTAGAACATTAACATATCTGTCCTGCTGTGATTGTACATTATGTAGATTACCATGATCTAAAAAATTAGGTATGATAGGACAGGGAGCCTGCTGTAGGGGTACTGCACTTATACAAACCATTTCCATTATGTCAGTTCGCGTTTCTAGAAGCTTCCTCTCATGCTCTGCTTTCTGAAAATGATAAATAATGTTTTATTTAGAGGAGAAACACAAGGAATGACCTGTCAGGTTAAGAGTTTATGTGTAGTAGTGTCCCTGTCCCACTTCTCTATAAAATAGTACATTTCAAACATCACTGATGTGCTCGTGAAGACTTTGGGTTGTAGTTTGCATTATTCCTTGAATTCAGCATTTTTTTCATATAAATTACAATGAATTATTACCTGCTGACAGCTGCATTAACAGTATATTGTATTCGATGACATGAAAGGTGTCATTTTAAAAAATACATTTTGACATTTCAGTAATCTTGACTTTAATCAAATCTGAGTCAAGATTTTTTTAAAAAGCTAAAAAAGCACAGTCAACAGACAACACTTATTTAATTTTTCTTGAACACTTACCAATTCTTTTACACGGCTTTTCTCCAAATTCATGTCCAAAAGAGTGTCTGACCGCACTTTATTCATGACATCCTGCAAAGGAGATAGACAAAATAATGTCACAACAAAATTATCGGTAAATAAATACCTCTTGAATGAAAAAAAGATAATAAAACACTTCTCATCTACACTTCGGGTAGATGAGAATAACCACTTACAGCCAGTTGGACCTTGAGCTGCAATAACTGGATCTTGAGTTTCTGGAGGAAGTGTTCAAATAATGAAAATGTTAAGGCATGGAATTCAAAAAGAGAAGAAGACACAGAAGAATAAGGAAATGTTTGCACAAACAAACTGTACAGCACATAGAGTCAATAATGTTCCTTCTTTAAGAAAACTTGAAACAAGAATATCATATAGTCTTCCACATAAATATCCGTTGAGTTGTCTGGTTTATATTATTCATGCATTTTGTTTTTAATTCAGATGACTGATTTGACCATTCAATGGTCAAAAGCTGTGTTATATTTGACCAAAATGCCAATTAAACACTAGCTTCAATATATTCTGACTATAAGTTGGCTGGTGTATACTTTCAATGTCTGATTTTGAAGTAATCCAAAAGTACTCATTTCTTTTTTAAAACCCAATGAATTATGTTCTTAATTACACAAACTGCCGTGTAATTTGGATTCAGTAACTGACAACATTTCAAAGTAACCTGACACAACCCTGCTTATGAATATTACATTCCATTTCTGCTATATTTCCTACCAATAAATCCCTCTCGCACACCAGTCCTTTAAGCCTGTTGATAAACGGGTGTTACCTCATTCTCTGCCAGTAAAGTAGAGAACTCGCTCTTCTCAAGGATTATCATGTCCTTCTTTACCGCTGCTATTTGAGACATCACACGCTGCAGCATGATCTCCTGGCAAAATCACACACCAAATACAAAAAGTTAAAGAGAACGATTTAGTACAGCCAAGAAAATTACTCATCTGGACACAAAAGAAGGCAAGAGAAACAAAGGATACTAACTTTTTGAATGTTTTTTTCCTAAATCATATTCTTGGAGCCTCACTGTAGCTCAGAGTGCGCCCTGTGTACCGAGGCTATCAGTATATTTTTGTTTATTATTTTAATGTGCTGCTATTGACATGTTTGACATAAATTTGCTGAGGAGGAGAAACAGAAATAACCTCGGTTCAGTGACCTTTACAGGAGCCTTTGGGCGATGCACAGAAGAGAAACAAACATGCTGACTCAGTGCTTACAGTAAATGTACGATACACAATCCTACAGCCTCACCTGCTGCACTTTGGTGACCATATCAGTATAGATGACCTCCATGTTAGAGCTTGTCATCCTCACCAGCACTTTAACCATCACCTCAGCCTGCTGAGTGGTGAAGCCTGTCGACGGCAAAAGTTGACTTATGAGAAAAATCTTTAACAAAGGAGAGTAATATTGGGACTTTTTTTTTTTTGAAGTAGCAAAACAAGCCTGACCATTTTCCTCAAAGAGTCGCACCACCGCGTGTGTGTCAAAAAACAGCTTCCCGCGTTCAGACGATGGTAGACCTTCTGTTTGGTTCAAATCATGCTGGAAGACTGTGACAGAGGTACTCAGCTCTGAAATCAATGACAAGAGGATGGATGGTACTGATTATTCAAGCAAACAAACATTACCTGAACACTGGAATAGCAGAGATATAGTACGTCACTGCATATTTTAATACTGCACATTTTTCTATATCAATGTAACTGCTGTTTTCAAACTTTGAAAACATTTAAAGCATTTAATATTAATGGCAGATATATGCTGTTAGGAATGACATGAATAAGGCCTTTTTTAAAATAATATATATTTGTAAATATATTAGAACTGCATGATTTGGATTTGGATTCTGACTGAAATTACGATTGCAATATGCGTTACGATTAGTGGAAATGATCAGTTTTGCGTTACAATTTTCACGTTCGCTGAAAAAAAAAAATTAAAATTGTGATGATGTGGTATTTATTGAGGTCTATACCAAACAAACATGTGTTCTTTCAACTGAAGAATAAGATTTTTAGGCCTGGTCATCTATGCAGCGCTACAGTACCTCATTATAATGCTGTTTTCTCACACATTTTTCCTTTTTCTATTTGGATGTTGCACTTGGCCATATTGCAGTCTATTGTGATTGTGATTAATTGTGCAGCTCTAAAATGTATGTCTTTATGTCACAATATACAGTATATATACATATTAAAGACCATAAATAAAAATGGTAATGTAATGTACAGTATATTTGTAAATAATGTTTATAACTGTAATTACTACTTTTTGACTTTTTTTTTTTCACATCCTTTTTATTTTCACATATTTTACATATTACAAATTCTTACACACTTCATATTGCATTCATATATAGATTATACTTTTTTTTTTAAAGCATAATATGCAGCATTTTCCTTAGAAAAAAAACAATGTATAGACTCATAAACATTATCCCTCTTAATCACCACTTATATCCCACTAGAAATGTGTGGTGGTGGCTGTATCTTCTCTGCCTCCTTCCTGTATTTTCACATTTTCTCATTATTTTTTCTGTGCTCGACAGCTCGAACAAATCCTACCGATTCTACCTTTAATAAATATTTAGTATTTGATATTTATAGGTACTGATAAAACATTAATTGATTAATCACTGTTAAGAATTCAACAGATTAAAAACGTACAAATGGATCACGCATGTCTTTTGTGTACCATTTCTCCAGAGATCACAGTTTTGGTTTGGTCTGACTTGTTAGTCTTGAAATGGGAATAACTGAGCCCCATTTGACATTGTTTTTGTTTGGCGGAGCCATTTGTTGAATAAGTAGATTAATAGTTACTTAATAGATAAGTAGAAGTACAGCAGGACAAGAGCAGCCGTTCTGAGTGAGAGCCTGATTATTTTATTATTCTGTTTGGTTAAATTGTTTGTGCTGCGTGAAAGAATGTTTCACATCACTAACGTGCCACTAGAATTGTTCAAATATGACTTCAGCTGGGAAAAAAGTTAATAATTATTAATGATTCATTAATTGATTGTTATTGTGTTCATCTAACTTATATATACTCATATTTGATATTTTATATGAGAAGTAAAAGAAAACAATGAATTCCAGCACACTGTCAGCACTGAGTTTATTAGAGATACAGTACAATGAGTTTGATTCATGGACCTTTGTCTGGCATATTACAGGAATTAAAGTTCATAGGAATGGTCTCAAACAAGATTATCAATTTACTCATATGTTAAAGATTGATTTCTGAGCATGCAAGCGCATAACAACAAAGACAATGTGTGTGGGGAAGGACAGGTTAAACCAAATTCACAAATGTCAACCACTTCATGAAACACTCCTGGGAGACCATGTGGGATATTATGTAAATACAATGTGGGATGTGGGTAAAGGTTTATTGAAAATATGTAGCACCAGGGTCTGGTTTTAAATAAATATCTGAGTTGAGGGTTACACAGTTGGAACTGCAGAAGTTAGAAGTAACTATCAAAATAATGACTTAGTATCTTAAAATAATTAGTTAATATCTCAAAATAATGACTTAGTATCTTAAAATAATTAGTTAATATCTCAAAATAATGACTTAGTATCTTAAAATAATTAGTTAATATCTCAAAATAATGACTTAGGATCTCATAATAATGACATATCTTACAAAAAAAAAAACATTAATTATTATTATTATTTTGAGAAGAGTTCTCGTTATTTTGAGATACTATAGAAGTTTTTCATTACAGTGACGTGCAGGATCTTTTTTTTTTCCATCACATTGTCGGAAATGGGCTTCCATATAAGTAACCCTAAACTGAGATGAGGTTTTAGTCAGAAGAGGACTTTTATTTTGACATTCAAAAAAACAGAAGCATGAAGTGACCCCGTGTGGACAGACAATAACTATGTATGACAGGTCTAACTAGCTTTGACTTTGGCTGATAAGAATAGACTGAAATTGAAAATGAAAATGTCGCGTGGGGTATTCTAAAGAGCAAGTATCTTTATTAGATTTTTTATTTTATTTTAAAGAAAAAAAATGGTGACTCATGTAGGATGCTGTGCCACTAGTGCCTTTAAGCACAATTTTGGGATGAAAGTAGCTTTTTGACATCTGTCGTGTACCTAGATGCCTAGATGCCATATTTACGCCATTTAGAAAAGAGAAATAGTTACCTCTTGTTGAAAGATGCCCGACGTTCAGTCCAGGAGTTCGTCTCCTTCTCCATAGCGGCTTCTCAGAGTTGATGAAAGGTGGAGTGATGATACACTGAACACACCGTGATGTGTTTACTGCTGTCTCACTCGTCAAGCCTCTGGAAATGATCGATTGCGCTGGTACAGAACCGCTAACTCTGTCTTGATTAAAAGAAAGGTCATACCACTTCTCTGGGTTGTTGACCCCTAAAAGTTTGAGTCGCGAATTACACTGTTTAAGCACCATTGTGTTAGGCTAGCAGCAAGGTTGCTCTATCTGTACTTTCACCTAGTTAAGTGACGCCCTTAAGCGTCCGACCGTCAAGTTAGACACAATGAGAGGCAGAGATAAAAAACATGGACCTCCCAAACGTCCGGTCTTACACTTCAAAATAAAACTCACGACAAGATAACAGGGTGTTTTATGTAATGATAGCTCTGAATCACCAGCACAACACAGGGTACCATTCATTTATTCTAACACAATTAAGGATGAGCACGTGTTACCTCCAATGCACGAGTTACTTGGGGTAGTTCTTTGAATATTAGAATTTATATTTTATTAAGAATTGTCCACCCTCTTGGTGTTATGTATGTACAGTATTTTTGCTTTTTAACTGTAGTGTTTAATTGTTTTGAATATATACTGTCACAAAGGGATTTCTTATTTTGTCATCTTTTGTCATTTGTGATCACTTGAATAATTTGTTTATTACAGTTTATCATGATATAAAAATCACTTTGTCGGTTATATGCTGGTGGTTATGAATCACATCTCTTGAGCTGTCAAATAAAAAAAAAAACAAGCTGGTTATGTCGAGAAATACTGTATTTTTCTTGTGATCATTATGCTGCACCTAACAATCAATGATGATGTCTGCAAATGTTTTGTCCACAAACTAAATATATTCAAATTACTGTAATAGAGGAGTAAAGACACCAGAAAATATCCCCATTTAAGAAGATAGAAACCTGGATTTAGATTTTTTTTTTTCTTTAAATAATTACCTTTAAAACAGATTTATTTATTATCAAAATAGTTGGCGATTAGTTTAATAATCAATTAATATCTGATTATTCGATCAGTCATTGCAGCTCTAGATCATTATAGAGTGAAAGAAATAAATTAAACAAAAGTCATCTTAACTAATATCCAGACTGCAGCCTCCTATATTAAAACTGTATTATTCATATTTTAGAAAAACATACAGAAAAGCAGAAAAACATACTAAATAGCTATAACTAAATAGGGGTGTGGTTTTACTTACATGGCGCCTTTTGTCTATTGAAGCATCATACAAACCATTACATTATCTCACCTTGTATGGGTGTATAAGGTTTGTATCATAATTTGTCAGAGTGGGTATGAGTGAGTTTTCAGTCTGCAGACAGAAGCTGTGTCAAGGCAGGAAGGGGGCAACTTTGCATGTCATTTCTAAAACTTACAGGCTGAAAAAAAAAACAGGTCAAACCAGCTAAAAGAGCAGCTGCTCAGCATGACTTTAACCCTCTCACTGCCTGTATTAGTGATTACCTTTAAGATCTAATACGGTTAGGACCATAATTATACAGTGTCTCATAAGCCATCTCAGCTTTGCAGACTTGACTAGATTCAAACTGTGTTTATTTGTTTCAGAGTTGATGAAATAATTCCCAGTTCTTTCCAAGCAGTTTTTATAGTACTTTGCCAAGGTGCTAATCAGTACAAAGGAACAGAAGACAATATAGTGTCATCTCAAAGGTGATTCTTTTATAATGCATAACTATACAGCGTCAGTTCTCTACAGCACAGATTATATACACAATAGGTAACACTGAATCAAAAAAGCTTCAGTCATTGGAAGTGAATATTTTGCTTGTTACAGTATATCAACTACAAAGCATCAGCACCTATCTGTCTTTCGGCTTTTTTTTTTTTAAATCAGAAATTGTTCCTTTCATTTATCACAAACTAGTCAGGAAAATGTACTGTACAGAACAAAGGGAAAATATAAGTTATCTTTTTTACAGTTGAATAAATAAAATCAACAACATGTCCTATGTTATATTTTTTTTCAGTTCTAACTGGCAACCATGTGTTTTTATTGTCACTTTGTTCAACAAAGATATTTCAAAGTATATGGCAGCTTCAGATTCACTGCATTAAATGGCAAACTGGTTTGCATCCAGATTTATTAGTAGACATGTGATCTTATGCACTACACTGTAAAAGTGAACTAAAAATAGTTTCATTATTATTGAAATTATTTATTTTAGCTTGATTTGAAAAGACGAGATGAGGTAATTTTGAAATGATTCAAAACAGATAAACTTAATAAACTTGATATCAATTCAGTTGTAGTTTATAAAACATTACAAACAAATTTGATTTCCTTTGATAAGAACTATGTTTCTTTAGAAACTTAATTGAATGTACAGATTAATTCATTCAGCTCATCATTTTAAGTCAAAAGACCTCAAGTTATACGTTTTGAAGCGTTCTTAAAATAAATACAAAAAATGTAATTTAATTAACTTATTGGATAAAACTTGTGTATTTATCTTATCTTACTCATGCTTATCTGATAAGTATTTTTTTAAAAAGATGATTTGATTTATTATATTCCTGTGTAATTTCTTTTACAGTGTAGTAGATATTTTAACTGCTATTCCAAAATGTAACCTTTTTTTGTAAAGAGCATCTAAGAGGAAACTACTGTACTTGCAGTAGTTTTTGTTTTTTTTAACAGAATTACTGAGCATTGCTGAGGTTTTACAAAAAAAGAAGAATAAGTTGAGTGTTTTAAGGTTTTTGCTCATGAGAACAAGACAATACAGACAGATAAAGTGGCTGCCACCAAAACAATAGCAAACAGCACTAAGAACGCAAAGATCTGATTGCGCTGACACAGTGGCTGGTATCCAGGCTGCTCCTCGTCCACAGAGAGCAGAGCCAGGGAGGCGCTGTCCGTGCTGCTGAGCGGGTCTGCGTACTGGGGCCCGTGGGGCTCCACCATCCAGCGCAGCACGTTCACTTTCATCTCCATGTCGTCGATCATGTGGTCGATTTGGCTGATCTCCTGCTCCATGGTGCTGCGCTCCTGGCTCTCTAGACTGGCAGGGAGGGACGGGGCCTGAGCTTCGTTCAGGTCCGGCAGACTGAGAGCCCGAGCTGCTACCTCAGTGCCTCCTCCTGCATTACAAAAATGAAAATGAGATCATTTTGAGGAAAAACAGGACAAGGATAACAAAACAAATGTACAGATTAAACAGTCCTCTTTGGATTATTAAAGGCTCTAGAGCTATAAGATTAGTTGATTAATGTATTAGTTGTCAGCTACTAAATTAATTGCCAACTATTTTGGTAATCAATTAATCATTTTGACTGATTTTTTGAGGGTGGGGGTGTCCAAATTCTCTGATTCCAGCTTCTTAAATGTGTATATCTTCTGGTTTGTTTAGTCACATGAGAGTTAACTGAATATGTTTGGGTTGTGAACAAAAGAGGGCATTATCTTGGGCTTTGGGAAACAATGACCAGCATTTTTCACCATTTCTGACATTTCATAGACCAAACCTCTAATTGATTAATAGCGAAAATTATCAACAGATTAATCAGTAATGAAAACAATCTTTAGTTGCAACCCTGAAGGACTCATCTTGTTTATGCTGCACTGAAGTAGTGTTTATTTATAGTGAATGAGGTTGACATTCATCATACTGCTTTCATATCATATATTAGCTTATACAGATGATGAGTACACGTGATATAGTATTTCTCTAGTGAGTATTAGAGATAAAAGATGTGTATTTCTGGGCTTCACAGATGTAAATGGTGCGGATAAACACACAAAGCACGGCAATAACAAAACACAGCAAAGCCCCAGTCCACCAACAACAAGTCAGCTGTAGCAGATAACTGAATTTTATTTCCATATTTTACAATAAATAGTAAGGACCCGAGAAACCCTTCTGAGGTGAACCACATGACTTTGAGCTGCAAGACCAACTGACTTAGAGAGACAAATAATAATCGTCACAGTTGTATGTATATTTACATATCCCCACAAATAATATAGACCCTGCACTCAGACCCCACTCTATATACAGTTGCCATACACCTAGATAGTGCAGTCTTATAAAGTCTTGTAGTAAATATACCCTTCATGAAGATTATAATGTTTCTGTTTAAACTATTTTAGAGACGTATCATGTAGTTTGTGGTGCTGTTTAACTGTATTGCATTATACGGAGAGGTGCTTCTGTTATTTAGCCGACATGTAGTGATATAAATTGGTTGTAATCAGAGTGTCTAGGACTTGTTGTATTAGACTGAATTAGTTTTAGCAAGGTGCACCTAATACACTGGCAATTGTTGTGAGTGTATATGTTTTCGTATTTTGACAAAATCTGAGGATCATGTAAGGAAAGTTGTGGCTGGATGGTATAATTATGGTGTCAAATGGTCATTTACATATCAGGCTGTTTACAGACCCATATGGATCAAATACTTATTTAAATGGTTGATATCAGCTGCCTACAATTTTTTTTTTTTTTTTTATCTCTTGTTACTGTGGGTCAAAAAAGTCGTTGTTATGTAAAATGTATTATATTTTATAGCAAATTTACATTCTAAATCTAAAATAAAATTTCTAAATAATTAAAATGACACTCTTTAACAGTCATTTTATTAATTTGCTGATGTAAAAAAACATCCATATTCATTTTGTCAGCATAAATTTAGAAGGAAGGACACCTTTCTGACAGAAAGAGCATAAGGAGAAGCTTGTCAAATGCCATGGCAGGCCAAAAGAAAGAGAGCGTGAGCCAAACGTATAGATATAAACTTGGCATGGAGGGAAATCACATTTTCACATGAAATATCCTTTTTGTTCACTCTCATTTCAGTGAATCAGCCAAAGACATCTCTGTCCTGTTGACACCCAAATAAGAGTAACAGAGGTAAGAGGTTCTGGGTTCTAATTTACCTTGCACACCAGTTTGCACCAGTGTTTTAGTGTTGGCCAGAGAGAAGATGTCAGCCATGTTGAAGACTTTGCACATGTCGACGTGGAGGAGCTCGAGGCTGGAGGAGAAGGCCACCCAGAGGAGCTCCATCTCCTTGCGCTGCTCCTCAGGCAGGCTCTTGTCTCTCAGATGTGAGGTCAGATGATGGCAGATGGCCACGGCCAACTTTTGGGCCTTTTCTCGTGTTTGTCGCAGCTCATCCCGCAGCTGCAAGCTGTCCGTGCACCCGCCAACACATGAGGCCAAGTGCCGGTAACATGCCACCACCTGTAAGAGGAAAAACATTGAGAAAAACATAAAGATTTAATTGCGCTAATTTAAATGCAGTCCTCATGGACAGATGTGTGCTGCTATTCAAGACACTGTTGGGCTTGCTTGCATGTGTGTGTGTGTGTTTATGTGTTTCATAGTTTTGAGGTATACTGAAAATAAATTTTAAGTTTAATTAATTTAAACAAATAAAACTTGTATATTCATATTTATGAGAAAACATTAGTTGATTGCATTAAATTCCTGTATGATTTTGTTACAGTGTAAACATGCCCCTGCTGTGCACATCACCTGATCAAGTATACACTACACCACTAATCACTGTCAATACACCTTTAAACCATCTGAAGAACTATAAACTAGTGAACACATTAATACTGTAAGTTTGAAATATGTCTTTAAGCCAATTTTAATAAAAAACAACTCAGAGAGCATGAATAAGCTAGTAAAATAAATTTGAAATATAATAAATATCCATGATGAATATCATCTAAAGCTGCTTTAAAACAATAACTGTGAGATGTGTAAAAATAGGATTGTTTCAGTTTTATGATCTAAGTACAGTAACGGTGTTTTATTAATAGGTATTAGCTCAGCCCTGGAGGATTAGCAGGTGTGGTTTCAATGAAAAATAATCATAATTATGAATAATCTCATTATCATTGATCTATTTCTAGATAAGCCAAAGCAACCTTGTGCACACACAGAGTGGACAGATGAGAGAGGGCAACACACCAGTGATAACCATGAGTAACGATATTATTTTTTTGACTTGTGCACTGTATGTATTAGTTGGCATTTTATAGTTTCCCATACAGTATTTCCACGTCTCAAACCTTAGAAATTTGACCTTAAAATACATCTCGTATCATCTTTGGTACTTTCACTTGTTCATAACCCTTGTATACAACTTGCCACATTATCTACAGTACGCTTTTCTCCATCATTTATGTTGCAATATGCAATGGCTTACTGAATAGAAACAGTTTGTATTATTTTCTTACTAGTTAGGTTTTTTATGTGTCATCCATATGTGAAACTGTTGCCATGATGCTCAGATGTCTCTGGAGAATTAATAAAATTCATTTTAATAATAATGACACATTACGTGTCAAAATCTGATCATTTCTAACAGTATATTTGCAACAAACAGCGATGCAAATCTGTCTAACCACCAAGAAATACGCCATCTGCATATCAAGCAAGAATTCAGTAATTAAATATGGAGCAAAATGTGACTGTAGACACTTCTTTCTTCCCCCCTTGAAATAAATATTCCTTTATATAAATTACATGCCATTTACAGCAAAAATATTGTCATGAATTATATCTCAAACAACTGAATGAAAACATGCCAATAACTGGGGAAAAAAAGCCAGACATGTCCATGGTTATCTAACACAGATTCTAGAACGGTCACAGAGGTGCAGTGGACCAAGAAATTCTTTTCAGTGAGAGTGCTTTTTTAGCCACAGGGTGAAAAAAAAGATGTTTGGATGTCTTGTGTTTGTTTAGTCTGAAATACTAACAGAGTTAACGAGAGCATAGTGAAGATGATATAATTGCTGAAGCAAAACATTTAACTTTTATAACATGTTTTCCCACTTTTTTGTGATACGGAACTTCCAATTCATGAATAATTCTATAAGTCACAAATATCTCCATATACAGTAATAATACAATCATACTCGTAGGTCTTGTTTTGACATTAAATGCAGCAATACAGCAGAATTATACCAAAGCATTCTTTATGTTCTTAACAGTTATAATAGATTAAAACTGTTAAAACTTGGAGCAGCTTACCTTTATCAAAGACTCCACCAGAGCCTTTCCCTCAACCAAAGCCTTGTCTGTGCCAACTGTGCTATCATCGCCCACTTTGTTATTTACAAGTGGCATGAGGATGAGTTGTCCAGAGTCTCAGACTCTGCCACAGCAGGCGAGATTTTGGCCCAGCGGCCCCTTCACTCCTCTGGCTGCCCCTGCTCCTCTTCCTCCCCCTGGAAGATGCTTCATTCAGCGGCTGAGGGTCGAGGCAGACTCGGCCCCAAAGCTGCATGATGCATTGCGATACTCCACTCCAGTGACTAAACTGCAGTCACAGGTACCAAACATTGCTTCCGAGGCTGAGAAACGGTCCCACAAAGAGCCAGAGGTGGGGAAGTCAAAGTGATGAGGAAAAAAAGTATAATAAACTGATGTAACTCTCAAGCAAGGTGCTAATCCTGTGATTGACCCCTTTGGACTGACGCAGGCTTAGACCAACAGCTAATCTCATTAACTATCACTGAGACCAGAGAGATAGAAGAGCAGCTGGCTGTCCCTGCCACAATGGTCC
This sequence comes from Lutjanus campechanus, assembly GCA_027495735.1. Classification (NCBI taxonomy): domain Eukaryota; kingdom Metazoa; phylum Chordata; class Actinopteri; order Lutjaniformes; family Lutjanidae; genus Lutjanus; species Lutjanus campechanus. The sequence goes on from JAJHUR010085628.1 coordinate 21,791, forward strand.
TTTCACTAACTGAGAGGAGGCTGCGCTCTGTTCACCTCACGCACACCACGCCGGATACAACTCACGCACTCAACTGTAAAGGCCAATATGCTACAGAACAAATATGTTATTATTGTGGTCTGAATCGCATGTTTCCTATATTGCATTGGTTAAGAGCTAAGGGAGTGTAAAGATAGAATAATAGGAAAATTGAATAGTGAAAAGTGATGCACTTAAGGAATTGAAAGCTGTATATGGTTTCTTTGTCCCATCTGGGTCCTTTGTGCCTTACTTTTCCTCAGGCTGTAGGTAATGGATGGCCTCATTTGACCAGGTTGATGTAAGGTTCAGTGCGTTCCAAGCATGAATTCCTTGGCGTGACATTTCTATAGTTGTGAATGTGTGCATGTATAATGAGGTTTTTATGTGGGAAAAAAAAGCACACTATAAGAAAAGAGACCATATATGTAGGGGTGGAGGAAGTATTTAGGTCCTTTACTCAAGTAAAAGTACAACAATCCCGATTCCCAAAAAGTTGGGACGTTGTGTAAAATGTAAATATAAACAGAATGCAATGATTTGAAAATCCTTTTTGACCTATATTCAGTTAAATTCAGTACAAAGACAAGATATAGAATGTTCAAACTGATAAACTTTATTGTCTTTGGCAAATTTACACTGACAGTGGCAACATGTTCCAAAAAAGTTGAGACAGGGGGCATGTTTACCACTGTCATACATCAGCTTTTCTTTGACCAACACTGAGTAAGAATTTGGGAACTTAGACACTAACTGGTGAAGTTCTGATGTTGAAATTCTTAATCATTCTTGCTTTATATATGACTTCAGATGCTCAACAGTCCAGGTTGGGCTCTAACACACACCGATACCATCACAGATGCTGGCTTTTGAACTTTTTCCTCTCAGGGTCAGGCCCCAGAGAGGTCAACAGGATTTCTGGATGTTGATATCTGGCTTTCGTTTTACATGGTAGAGTCTTAAGTTGCATTTGTGGATGCAACCACAAACTGTATTTCCCCGCAGAGATTTAGGGTTAGGGTCATTTTACAGATTCCAAACCTTTGTGGAATCAGGGTTATAACACCACACTATAAAAATACTGTACTTATATACTTTGAGTTAAAGTCCTGCATTGACAGTGTTGAAGAAAATGTCCTTAAAGTATTAAAAGTACTCAATACACAAACATGTCTTGTGACTGTTGCATTACATCATTAGATTATTATTACTCATGCATTCATGTAAAAACAGGATTATACTGTTGTAGTTGAGGTGGAGCTCATTTTGACCAATTTTGCATAGGACTGCAACTAATGATTATTTTCAATTATGAATGAATTGACTGCTTATTTTCTTGCTTAATCAGCCTACAGTCAAAACCCAAAACTATTAAAAACGATTCAAATACTTCAAAGGAAAAGCAGCAAATCCTCAAGCTGGAACCATGAAATAAGTTCACATGGAAAAAACAAGTTTAATGATTATCAAAATAGTTCCTGTTATGGATTTTATTCCAATACCCATATATCCGAAGGAAGAAGTACTCAGGAGTCCAATATGTCTTACATTGAAACTGGTTTAATAATACTTGTACAAGGAGAATGAAGGAATCACCAGTACACAGTTGGCATCAATGTTCCCTTCAATTCTGGCGTTTCTGTCCTCCGGGATAGTCTTTAAGCATTCACAGTTAATGTTATGATGAACCTATGCCCAAATAAGGTCAGACCCAACACATTGAGTTAGCTTATTGGTCTGAATATGCAAACACAGGAATTATGAATACACAAAGTCTGAGACTACTGTTCAGCACCTCTGGCTCTACAGCTCAGGGTCAGTGTTAACCAAAACAGATTACAGTTTACGTCTTCTCCGGTCAGAGAGACAAGACAAACACCTCTTCGACCTCAGCTCCCATAGCAACACTATCAGGTTGTTCACTTGTTTATCTGTAAGGAGAAGACAGCTGCATCTACTGTCCTAGAGGAGAGACAGTATGTCTGTCAAAGGTTAAAACGGGTATCTTAATGGTATGACTCAAAGGCCTTAGCATAACCACTAGAGAATGGAAAATTCCCTAACAGTTCCCAAGTTCTTTCTTTGTACGTTTTCTATATTAAGTATCTCAAAGTGTATTACTTGAGTAAATATAGTTACATTCAACCACTGCATATATGAATGTGCTGTGGCCATGAAATGGCATCATACTGATGATGCTTAAATTTGAAAACAAGAGATGGATTGATATTGTCCATGATTAAGATAAATTACTACATGCCTGGAAGTTTGAGCAATTTAATTTTATTAAAAACATAGAAATGCATTAAAAACATTAAAAAAAACATATCATAAGAAACACACTGGACCTGAATAAAATAAATAAGTCACTTTTTCCAGGTAGCCTAAAACTGTCCAAGGTAAGTTTTTAAAAATATTTTAAAATGGATATCTATGGGCTTTTCAGCTGTGTGTAGTCTTGACTGTTCTTCTGAGTGTTCGGGCAGTCGTACCCTTCCGTGGAGAAGTCACCGCCTCCCTGATGTTGGCAAGCAGGCCTCGCTTAGTTTTGGCTTGCACAGGGGACTTCTGGGAGAGCTTGGCAAGTTGTGCCTTTAGGGATGCAATCTCCCTGTCTTTCTCAGTGTTCTGCTGAAGGACGTCCTCCATAGATTTTGCCTTGATGGAAAAAAGAACAAACATTCAACCCACATACAGTAATAATTTCCATCCTAGTGAAGTCATGCTTGCCTATCGTGCCTGGATCAAATCAAACAGTTTAAAAGGTTTATTATTCTTAAATACTTTACAAATATGATTGGAAATTGTGTGAAAAAAAAAAATCAGGTTGTTTTTCATCACCCGTGTACCACCCTCCTACTTTCAGTCGCCTCACCTGATCATCAGCCTTCCTCTGCAGAGCCTCCAGATCAGCGGATTTCTCCAGGAAGCCATCTCTGACCTTCTGAAGTGTGTCACTAAGCTCCAACAGCCTTTTCTCTAGACACAAAATCAGCTGAACCAAATATTAGATGTAGAACTGAGCCAAACTTTAATTGAGATGCCTAATTTTAAATTCGTTCTCGTTACCTGTTGCTTGTCCTCACACATCCTCTCTATGGCACATTTTTCTCTGTAAAGCCGGTTGCATCGATCATCTTTTGTAGGGATAAAATACAATGAGAAAAAGTTTACTGCCTTTATGACAAAATTTGTTAGGAATGCTTTGGGCTCATTGAAACAGGACTAGAATGAGTAAGCTGTGTCGATGAACAGACCACATGCTAACCTGCTGTTTCCGTCCCCTTAGCTGGTTGAGTCTGGCATGACTTGTCCACAGTTGGAGCTGCGCACACTCCTCCTCTGATACTGGACGTTAAGGTCGCCAACTCCGACACTTTACGTTGGAGGACCTACACAGACGGTAGAGGATTTTAAGTTTTAATGATCACCAAAAAATCTGAGGATTATAACTGAATAAAGTTATGAGGAATTAAACATAGCACACCAACATTACATTTGTACTGGACCCGGTCCTGGGTGTGGCAGAGGTAGAGATTAAAGGTACATTTCACGACAAAATCAAAAATGCTGATGAACAAAGATAATCTACATGGATAAATAGCACTACAGGTAAAAGGAAAAATATTCAGTTCTGATTTTGGGGTGAACTGCCCTTTTAAGGCCTTAGCTTAAGACCCATCACAACATAGGGTTTTTCTGACCTGTTAACAGCGGATTAAAAGACATACCTCCACTTTCTCTTGTTCAGCAATGAACTCATCAAGAGGCACATAGTCATCTTCCAGATTGTTCATGGCACACTGGTAGGCGTGTTCTTTGATAGCATCCTTGTACATCTCAAAAGTGTTCTCCAGCTTCTCTTGGTAGCTCTCCTTCAGCTCTTCTATCTGTCGACTAAGCATTAACAAGGGTTTACTTTGGGAGATTGTTGCTGGAATGTCCACCGACATTGACTGGATATATGAAAAGGTTCATGCACTCAGTACCAGATAAACCGAAATCCCAAAAATGTTAACTTTAACCATACGATATACCAGATGTCTGCATTCTCTTGGAGAAAGAAATGATCTACCTGCGGAGTTCTTCACTTTCCATGATCTGTTGTAACATTGCATCTCCCATTTCCTTGCGAATCTCCATTTCCTGAACCAGGTTTCTTCTTCGCTCAGCCAGGAGTTTTGTTCGCAGGCTCTCAATCATATTCATGAGCTCCTTGGAGAGTCGAGGTAAAACATTTACAGGAGAAACTTTGATCAGTACAGTGCGTCTTGTTATGAATAAAGGTTAAATATTCCCCAACTTAAATGAATAAATGTAGTCCACAGCCACACTTGCAACTCTGTGAGGCTGGATTTATGACAATGCAGCTATGCTGATGTTTAGCAGGTAATGTTTATCATGGTCACCATCTTAGTCTAGCATGCTAGCTTACTAATGTTTGCTAATTAGCACTAAACACAAAGTAAAGCTGATGCAGATCTGATGGTAGTGCTTGATGAAAAACTACAGGATCATCAAATTGAGGGGGACATGAATGAGTGTACTGCAGTGGCAATCCATCTCATAGTTAAAGCTGGAAATCCCAAATATAAACCTCATGGTGGCACTACAAGAAAAGTCAGGGAATTGCCAAAGTTATTAGGATTTATCCCCTGGGCAGCACAAATGTCTAAACAAAATTTCATGGATGTCAATCCAATAGGTGTTAAAGGTTTTAGTAAAAGCCAGAAGAGAACCTCATGATCCCACTTGAGGAGTCAGGGTATCACTAAAAGTCAGGATTCATCCTCTAGGAGCCATGAATGTCTTGTCCAGTCGGATTAACAAAATTTCATACAAAGATGGGTGCTTCACACATGAAAGTCCGGACCAAGGTTCACACTTTTAGTTACATCAAAGCCTTTTTTCATCAACATGGAACCTGTCCTGTTCTGGTTCAAGCACCTAATTTTGAATCATCCATCAGAAATAAATTGGTTTGGAACCAGAAAGTTGGTTCCCAGCTGGGACCAAAAAGTGGCATATTTTCCTATGGAACCAGTGTGGGTGTGTCACATTCTGCTGGTCGTTTTGCATTGTGCAACGCCCTCTGGTGATAACATCCTTGATTACAATTGTTCTGCTTAGAACTGGTGGAATTTGGTGGAAGAGGGCCTATTTTATGCATTTGATCCAGTTTCCATTTGGTCTCTTCCTCCACCCACTTGCAACCTTGTCTCATTTTGTTTTGTTGTGCTGCTTTCCGCTTTTTTCCAGTTCTGACAGTGCCAGAATTGCTCTGAAAGTCTGAACCATCCCGAAAATGTTTTCACCCTAGAAACTGAACCATGATTCAATTTGATCCAGACCAAGATCACTGCTTTTCGGTTGGACCAAGGTTGGGCTGCTTGTTCTGGGGGCGTTTCACACCTGTAATTTTGGTTCAGAACATACTTGAACGTCCGCAACAAACGAGGTAGGTGCGAAAGCACCTATAGATAGCAGTTGAGGTATAACCTCCCAAGTAAAATGCATGTTGCTGATTTTGATACTGCAAATACGAGTTGGAATGTCTGACAGTGCAGTTCTATGCAGTTATAAAACAATGTTTGAGCAGCAGTCGTACATTCTGTGGCAGCAAAGACATGTCCGCCTCGTCTTCCTCATCGAGCAGCTCCTCCTCAGACAGGTAGCTCTCCAGGGCCTGGCTGTCAATCACCCCATTCCTCAACAGAGGTTTGCCGTCACGGCCGACCAAACAAGGAGCCAGAGATTCCAGAGGCTTGTCTGGGATCACCTGCACCACCTACAGACGGCACATGGGTAACATAAGTGCTGTTGGAGATGTGCTACAGATAAAATTACAGTTCATTATACATCTTCCTCTCACACCACTATGTACTCAGACTAACCTGTTTGGCAACAGCAGAGAACTTCATAACATGGAGGGTTTCGTCATAGGTGGATGCACACTGGTTAATGTTGACGATCATTGACGCTTTTCCTTTACCGCAGAAAAAGGCCTGGAAGAGTTTGGTGAGCTTACTCTCTCTGAAAGGAATGTAGCTGCTCTTCATTCTGATGAACACCACAGACGAAGAAAAAAAACAGGAGCTTAATGATATAAAAGCACATGTTGGAGGGTTTTAGCAATGCAAATACATTTAAATCTTGAAGTGTCATTATTGCCTTGCAGTACTTGCACTACTTTTCAGTCCATCACCTCCCCATGTGAGAGCCATGCCACTGACGGTTCAAAGCTCTGGCATCTTGTGTCAGATCTACTGTCCGACACATTTCTAACCATCTGTACCTGTCAGTCTGATTGTTGCGGAGGGCGGTGATGCACTTCCCCAGAATGAGCAGGGAGTTGTTGATGTTCCCCGCCTCCTTCAGCCTCTCTCCGAACGTCTTGGTTTTGTTGCATCTTTCCGAGCCGGCCAGGTCACACAGAGAAAACCTGAGAACCACAGATCAATTCATAACAAGTCCCAGTGCTCATTTCATGCCGCTGGAGCTGTCAGAGTGGTAATCTGAGCTGACATATCAGGTACATACAACTTTAAATTTGGTCCAGTGACTCCTGAATAGTTAAGGCTTTGAATAGTTTTTTTCCTTTATCATTTCTAGTCTTTATCCAATTTCCCTTCTCTTTTTCCCCTCTTCTTTTTTCTGTATAAGAACAATTCTAAATAAATTATATTTATTATCACTACCACCACATTTCATGTAGTATATTTTAAGTGCATAGAAGTCTCATTGTTTTACACCTGTCTTTACTCTATTAGTTCATCTCAAAATGGCAGCTGTGAAAAAGGTCTATTGTCATATTTTTTTGTAATAACCGGCTTGAATTAAAAATGCCATGATAAAATCACTATAGCTTTAGTGTTAATGTATTTTAATACTTAATTCCTTTATTAGTTGGGAGTCCACCACTGCTAGTCAACATTTACAAGCCATTTAACACCTGGTATTAAAATGGAATCTGTATGATAAATGATTGGCTTTATGTTTACACCCGGTATTTTTATTGCATTCTTGTTATCCTCATGGAGATCAGATTCTCTGTCCTCCAGAGCAAAACCTGCTTGTGAGTGATATGGGTTGGCGGACTCCATTTAAAAATCCTTTTGAGAGTTATTGAGTTAGGGGAAAACTTTGTGAAGCACCGTCTGTGTAAATGGAGACTTATGCTGCATTTCAGACAACTCGGGTCTCGTAAATTTCCAACCTATTAGACAAAAAAATACAATAGAATATAATTCAAAGTTAGACTTCCTACTTGCGAACTTGGGGCAAATTTTTTCTCCTCTGTGTTGTTCATGCAAGAAGGCTACACTGCTGAGAGTTCAATTTAATGTACAACTGCCAGTGAAACTCATCAGTTTGCCAGAGTCAGCCACATTTTTTTGTTTACTTTAGGCACTGTAAGGTTGAAAGTTGAAAATTTCAACTGGGAAATTCCGACCTCTGATGTTGTCTCGAATGCAGCATTAGACACAGGTGATGTGGTGACATGTGACATGATTGCTATGATACTGATAAAAAAAAGAAGAGTCAAACAAGAGAAACCAATATGCACAGTTGTTTTATCGCCACTTCAGTTTCTCACGAGAGCCTTGTCGCAGATCTGCCAGCTGCAGTTAATAAAAATATTTCACTCTGACTTTGGCCAACTAATGAGCATACACTAACACTATCATTGTCAGTGCTTGCCAAATGTAATGTATAATAATATGCATATTCGTAAATGTGACATGGAACATTAGCGGTTGCATGTTTGCTCATGAAACGCTGTGAAAATTAAATGTTAGACAGCATAGAAATCATCTCACTGCACCACTACGCCACAAATGTAGCCACACAGAACAACTAGTACTGGGTAGGAAACAAACATTGTTTGAATATTCATGCTACTTACTCCGAGAGCCTTTTAACTGTGCCGCTATCGATCTTCAGTAACTTCATGGTAAATATGCTGTGGCTGTGAGGAAAACTCAGGAATTTTGAATACAGAAAATGACACCAAGTAAACGTGTGATGAAATGAAAAGTTTGCCTTCTGCTGGACGACTGGTTCATCTTAGTGGCTGCAGCACTTCTGTTTTTGTTTCCAAACTGCAGCAGTTTGCAGGCTTCGCCCAGGGTCTGGATGTTAATCCACCTCAGATCTGAAATACGTCAAAGCACACACTCAACTTTAAGCCTTGAACAACATAAAGACTGTTTCTGGTATATTTCTACCAACTCAAGTATACACGATGAAGACATGTCCCAACCTTTAACGTAAGCATTTCCGGCCCCGTCGTCGCACACTCTGAGAGAAGCGCGTTTCTTGGACTTGGAGCACAGGGACAGTTGAAGCAGATCATACACGCACTCGTTGTAGATTTCAAAGAATGCCACCCATAATGCAAACTGGCTGCTGCCTGCTTCTGTTGGGTCGCTCGCCAACACTAAAGGACAAGAATATAGAGAGAACAACAAAAGGCCAGTGAGTGAGACAGAAACATCTGAGGAAGACACTATCAGGCTTAATGACACAATGTCTATCATTGTTATTGTCTGAAACTTTGCAGCGATTACTGTTTAGACATTTTCATGACTTGCCTGAGAGAGACAGACTTTGAGCTCAAAGTGATAAAATGCAAACAATGTACAGTATGTTCAGTGAGTAGAATTAATGAGGGGTTACCGGTTTGATCGTAGGACAGAGACGAGGATGAGAGAGCAGTGGACTCGAAACCACCACTGCCTCTGAGAGGATCACACTCCTAGATGAGAGCAAAGAAATAAACATGTTTTGCTGTGACCTGCAGAGAGAATCATGGTTGCAGCGATTTGAGCAATTAAAGATTCTTAGAAACGTCTCAAGTTGTGTATAAGATTCTCTCACTTCTTTGACTGAAGCAAAAATGGCAGCTTTGGAACTTCTCTCCTGCTTGACTTGGTCAGGATCCAGACACTGTGCATCATTCCTGAGGTAAGGTTTCACGTCCATCCCCTCATACTGATGGTCTCCGATGTAGTGGAAGGTGGCGTCCAGCACCCGAGGGAGGATTCCTGGCTCTTTTGGAGTTCCTTCAATCATTAAAAAAAAAAATACTTAGACTGGCAGAGGAACCTAATAGGAGTACGTAAATTAAAATGTTGCACCCCCTACATCCTCACCTTGGATTGTGAAGGTTTTCCCAGCGTTGGTCACACCATAGCTGAATATCAGTGCATTCTTCCCATCTAAGAAATCACACATCTGGCTTCTGACAGCATCCTCAAAAAGCTCAGACTGAGTCATCTCTGGTCCAAAGATCTGTAAGCCATCGGAAAGACGGTCGGTTAGAAATTAAATCTCGTCCAGAATGTTTCAGGAATAATAGACTTCTAACGTATGTTCAAGCAGCCAGGTAAACCGTTCATAACTTCAAATGTTGCAGACCTGCGAGAAGGAGAATTTGTGGAGTGACATGCCGATGCCCTTCTCGCTGCTCTTCATGGTGGCAGAACCCTTTGGTGCATTCAGTGTCACCGTCTGGCTGTTTTCAATCACTACACAATCCTGAGAGGAGGAAAAAAGGTAAAATGACAGCTGAATAAAAAGGGAGGGATTGTCTAAAATGAGCACAGCAGATAGTCTTTACATGCCTCTCAGCCCATATGAAGATTTTATTCTTCCTTTTAGAGACAAACAGAAAACAAACAAACAGATGAAATAGCCAAGTTAGTCAAATTATGTTTTTTTGTGCGGTGGCATGGCACGGGCTGCAGAGTAACATTTTAATTTCTTTGCAAGTCAACATGCTCTGTGTAGCAGTGTGGATTGATGTTGAAAAACCACTGGTAACATTCATCATCATGGTTTTAGCTACTATGTTGAGCTCTAGATGGACTGGATGACATCTAATACTGTGCTGTACCTGATCCTCATTGTCAGAGAGTTCCTCTTTAGAAAAGGGCCTGACCCGGAGGTAAACTCTCATGGTCTGCTGCTCATCACCACCGCCGCTGCCGCTACCTGGCACTTCATCCTGCAAACACAGAAGACAACAATCAGACAAGAAACTAAACGTCAGCACAAAGGAGCTGAGTTTTAGGGTTTATTTTAGTCCTTTCGAACAGTTGATCTGAGCAGGCGTTCTTGGTCAGCATTGGTAAAAATCATGATACAGTGAATCTAGAGAATTACCTGCTGGGATGAAGTGCTGACAGGAGGGACATTGGATTCCATGTCATGGTCTCCTTCTTCCATGGTCAGATCAATAACTGTACTCATCTCGAGGCAAATTATCTCCAAAACGTGTATCAATTCATGAGCTGATTCACTGTACGCTCTGAACAAAGCTGTGATCAATTATTTCCACAAAGCTTCAACAGTTCAGAAATGACTCATTTCACCAACATGTAGCTCTGCTGAAGCTCCTCCACTGAAAGTCCAGGGGGAGCTTGTAATCAGTTTTAATTGACAGCAGGTGTGAAGTCCGACAAATCACCAGGAAGGACCAACCAGTGTGAAGGACTCTGCTGAGTTCAGGCTGATATATCAAATTAAAATTAAGATATAATGGATGAAATTAACGATTCTGGTGCATCAGCCAAAGTTTTTAAAAGACCTTCTGTTTTCTACTAAAAAATTTTAATGCAGGAAACCCCTTAACTTTTAAAACGGAATAATCCAGTAGTACCAAGGCTTATTTTCCACCAGGCTCTTCATGCCACTACAATATTCCAACTTAAAGCAGATATTTGTGCTTCTCAGTACTAATTTCCCATAATTTTCACATGACAATGACAGCTCAAACAGCCCCAAACTTATGGAGACATAAGAGTGCCATCAAAAAGAATAAATCTCTTAAAGAATAAGAAAATATATATGGAAACATAAATAATATTAAGAAATAAATAAATAAAGAAATATATACAAATAAAGAAAAATCAAATATGTGGCAATATAAAGTCCACATTTTTATTTATTTTCATATTTATTAGTTCATTTATTTCTGTATATATGAATATATTTATAAAAAATATTTTGTTTTGAAAAGAATTTACTATTTTTTCTTATACAATGTCATTTATTTATTTTATTGCTTTATTTTTTCTTTTTCCCTACTACTTTTCCTTGAATATTTATTTGCAGTGGATTTATTCTCCTTTATATTTCCATTTTTTATTTACTTATTTATTCTTTTATTTCTCTTTATACCTCCACACTTGTATTTACTTACTTATTCTTTTATTTATTGCTCTTTATATTTCCACATTTATTTTCTTATTTATCAGTTGTTCTTTCTTTATGGCTCTCCTATGAGTGGATACACAACTGAAGGTCGTCACACAAGTCGAAATGAGCACTATTCTTTAAAAAGAACTGTTGCACAAAGAGAAATTTTGGGGCAAAGCAGACAAGCTACTTAATGCCCACAAACCAAATTCTTCCATTAAGTATAAATCATACATTCAAAGCTGAAAGACACTAGTCTTTGGTATGTAACAAGAGTCTAACACTGCCACCATGAGGACATATGACTCCCTTGAGTATCTTCTGTACCACTGGTCTGAATCTGACATTTGGTAAACGAGGACCATAAAGCCAGACTACGTGACATTTCTGAGCAGAAATAAGTTGATTTTTATAAACAATAAAAAACACTCGTTTAATTTCATATGTTGAGGAGTTTTGCCGTTATAGCATTACTAAATCTCATGCACTGATACAGTACATTTGTTTGTATCTGAGTTTCATATATGATGAGTAGCTTATGTTGGATAACTTTGCTAATGTTAGCAAACATAACTGATTATCTGACTTTATCTGTTTGTGCTAATATTGCATGTTTTGTTATTCACAACTATGACAGAAAGGCAAATACAGGTGTCACCAGTAATACTAAAGGTTTTTGTTCCATTTAGTATAATGTAGAGCCTTTCCAATGAGCCAGCATGCACAATATCAGCACCCTGACTGTTCGTCCAGAGTGACATCTTAATAACATTGATACATTGAATGGGTTCCCTCAGTACCTTCAAAATCAGCCTACTTGTCTAATGCATGTATGACCATGTTTATGTAATAGATCACCAATTACCCTGCCAGTATTGCCACAGCTTTAAAAAAACAGCACTGTAGATTCAAATTAAAAGCCGTGTCAAG